>VZTQ01000712.1:0-37549 GCA_013400755.1 Pelecanoides urinatrix | reverse complement strand
AAAAAAACGGGGGGGCTCTGTCGTCAAGAAACCTGAAGAGTTAAAAAGTTAGAAAGACAGGAAAAACAAAGAAAACCCCAAACCAACCAAATCTATATGATTCACTTTAGACTACATGGTTGGTGTTTTTTTTTTTTCCTGGCTTGTCTTCTTTCTGGTCTTGTGGAAAATGTTGCTTCCATCTTCATAATAGCTATTTGCTTTTGCATATTTTAGTTGTAATTAAGTTTCTACTGCACATAGACACAAAAACTGCTGTGTGTAGAAGTTAATCTCTTCCAGCTGCATCTGGATGCTGCTGAATAAGATAGTGAGCACTTCCTCTTTTCCTCCCACATATCCCAGAGGAAGAAATTTTTTTCAATTTTTTTTTAAAACACAAATTTCCAGGGACACCTAGAAGCTCTTAACTATTCAGTGTCTTTTACTCAGCATGTCCTAGTCAGTCTGAACAATAAGACTGCCTGGGATCTCAGACAAAGCATAGGTAATCTGATTAAGAAGGCATTCTTTGATCAATTGGAGATAGCTGCAAGCACTCTTGATGCACCACAAGCAGCATGACTCCCCATATACCTCACATTACAAGATTAGCAAGATAATCTTTTCTGAATAGTGTTCACTGAGAGTTTCAGTTCCTCTAAGAAGGTGAAGATGATGTTCCACAACCTGCTTATTTTCAACCAACATGAAGGTCTGGAGGGAGAAAAGGAAGGGAAGAGGGGAGTATGTGGGAAATGTTTCCATTGTTGTTTTTTAAAGAAAGTAAATACATACCTCTTCAGCCTCACTAAAATTGCCCATGGCAGCTTTGGCTTGGGCGTAGTTGAAGTTAAAAGTGTCATCATTGTAGAAGTAACTCTGGAAAATAAGCCAAAACGCAAATAAATAACACCACCCCACCCCACCCCCCCCATGGTATAACAACATTAAAAATATCCCCCCCCCAAAATCTGAGTCAGACTATATCAAGACAACAGGAAGGAAAAAGTAAAACCCACATTATGAACAAACGGCATTTATAAACATTGGGTAGAAAATTATGGACTGGCTTTCCATCCTACATTTGTGACTACAAACACAGCTAGAACATTCCACAGTATTAACCATGAGAGATCTGGAGAAAGCTCCAAGCTCAGAATTGCAGTGGCAGCTTTTATGGGTGTAATTTGCACTTTGGGCATGTGAAGACATGCTGCGCTGCCATGGTCTCTTTCACTTCCCAAGCACTTATTTCACCACCAGGGTGGTAAATAGGCAGTTGACTCCCTAATGGCTTAAGGAGATGAACAGTTTGTTTTTCCAAGACTTCTCAAGGTTCAACAAGAGATCCTGTGGATCTGGTTATGTGACAGATGCCAGTCTGACACACTGGATCACATGATGGAGGTGGAGCTGCAGTACCAGGCTGTAACCAGGCAGCACACCATGTAATAGGACTTCCTTAAGCTCACGCCTTGTTTACAAGGCACCCTTTTCTCTATCTGAAGTGCAAAATTAAGTTTTTCTCTCCCATAATATTAGACTGGACACATCTGGTTAATGACAGATCAGGTTGATATAGCTGTGTCTTTTCTGAAAAGCTGCATGGGCCAAAGCAGGAAATATAACTCCAGGTACAGATTAGCCTGATGTTTGGGTTTGTCCCAAATAGCTTAGATTTGATCATGATAAGATGTCCAGATTGAAGTATAACTTAGATGACCAGAAGTCTGCTAAGCATGTTCTACATTCAGTGCTGTTCCACGCTGCTGCGCCGGTAGACCTGGTAGAGGTAAGGTAGAACACAATACCACAGCTACAAGTGTGACCGGAATTGAGAATCCCCGCTGAGCAGAGGTGCAGTGCTTGTGAAAGAGCATGGGAAAAAAGCAGGGTGGTTTATCCACTATAGGTACTGCAACAAAAGCTTTCCTCTGTGCATAACAGCAAGGTGTGTGGAAAAGTCTTTCCCTATATAACATCTATAAAAGAAACAGAACTTGTGTAGGAAGACCAAACTTTTGTTTTGTTTCCTCATTAAAGAGTGAGGAGGAAGTAAAAAGCAGAACTGGGACTGTACAAAAGATATGAGAAGCAAGGGACAAAGCCCTTTCCCAGTGCTCTCTGTCTTCTTTCATTATGTAGGGACACTTGAGGAATCTCTTCCCTTCCCTGTAACAGGTAGTCAACAAAGGGTACTGACCCAGTCCACACACATACATCAAACCAGTGCCAGGAGAGGAGAGGTGAGGGGTCGTCACCATTTGCCGGATGTCTAGGTTTCACCCAAATAGTCTATGTTAGGGTCCAAAAGAGCTGGCAAATATAGCAAGCTATGTGAAAGCATGAGGATGAACCAATCGGATGAATCTCAAGCTCAGTTTGTGAAAACATTTCAGTACCCTTAGGGTGAACTAACTGGTTTCACCATATGAGAGTTACAACATTTTACTGTATTCTTCCTCAATGATAGTTTCGTGTGAATCAGCATAAGTCCCAGGTTAAGCAAAGCTGGTGAGCAAGATGCTAGTTTTACTGCATGAATAGTTCCTTCTGTTCAAATAGCTCCCATTGTATTTTTGAATTAAAATGGAAAAGAAACTCTGTCAGCAACCAAACTCAAAAACTGTGTCATTCCATCCTGGCTGTATTAGTGCTAGAGCCCAGACCTGCTGCAAAAAATGAACTAGTGCTGCTGATAGTGCAACACATTCACAGCAGCTACATGTTCTGTTTCTTTTCCTTTTTTTTTTTTTTTTTTTTTTTGAAAACCACATTATATGTACTGGACTTAATTCTTTTGCGGTCTTTTTAGTGGTCTTCAATTTTTTTCATAAAACTAACTGTGCCCTGAGTTATGTCCATTTCAATGAGATGCTCAGATACACAGTTGAACAATGAAGCATTCGTTGTGGCCAGAACTCAGCTGAGCCTGAATTAGCTTGTCTTCTCAGTTGATCCTCAGTGTTATAATGTCACCCTCAGGGGCAGCTGGAAATACAATTATAATAAGGTGTCCTTTGAGACATTTGCATGCCTAAAGCAGTTTTAATCAATCATGGGCGAAGGTGGTGTTTCGAGAGAATGTCATGCAAACAATCTTCACAGAGTGCACAGCTCCACTTAAAGAGCTGCAGAGATTCTACTGAAGTTGATTCCTGTGAATGAAACACAAAGGTGACTGTAAAGCCACCTAAACCTTGCCTGTAAAATGGTACAGGAAGAATTATTTGCATCCTGTGACCTGAAGAGGAGGGGAATGATCTAAGTAAATCTGAGCAGTGGCTAGTCTCAGCTAGAAAATGATGAATACCAACTACTTCAAAAGGACCATGCAAAAATTGGTGGTAGGCAGAAAACATTGTCCCTTGCTATTTATCAACTGCATTATGTTCCAAAGTACCAGTATTTATGATTCCCTTCAAGAATTTAACAAATATTTTACTTAAGCTTGATCATTTTGCAACTTGCTCAATACAATTTATAAAACCTTCCGAACTTGCAACCTCAACCCTACCTTGAACTATGACAATGAGTTCCATAAACCAACTGTGTTTTGAAAGGGACAAAATGCATTTTCTTAGAAAAGACATAGTGAATTTGCTGCAATTCCAGCAAGCCATATCTTGTTTTCAGCCTCTCCTAATAGAAATGGAGGTTTCAAATCTACCTTGTTTATTCTAATCCTCATGTTGTATCATTTTATTTTCTTAACTTCCCTCTGTAGCAAATAATATCTATCTTCTAAACCTCTTAAGACAATATTTCAATTTCTAATTATTCTCTGAATCACCTTTCTTTCCACAGTTGAGGGGGAGTGCCCAGTATTTCAAATAAGAGTACACCACTTTGCAATGAAATGCATCAATCTTTTTTTATATTGAATTTTCTTTACTTGGCATAATATTTTGTTTCGTCCTTATAAATGCAGTCACATTACAACTGTGAAAACTGAGGGAATATTTAAAAACAATTTATTATCTTTGCCTAAATATGGGTCAAATCAAAACAGATATATGGTTACTGATGCCAAAGGCATATATATGCAGAGAAGTCCAGCTTGCAAGCTGAGATCCACATATATATATATGTTATAATGTGCAATCATAGTTCTACATACTTTCAGCAAAACAGCTCAGTTTTTAAAACAAAACAAAACATCCAAACATGAAATAACCCTTCCCCTTCCCTATGCACACATAATAAAATCTTTTTTCCCCAAATCTGACAAGGTAAGAACACTCTTTCTCCTAGTTGATAAATATAGCAGGATTGAAGGCTTCCATACCTGTACCTGTCATTATTCCTGCCTCCCCCCTGACAGTTTTAAACATTAGATCTATTCCTTACCTATTTCCCTCTGCATGGGCTCTTAAATCTTACAAAATAACACCAAGTATTCTGTGCTCTTCCTTTTCCCTTTGGATTTTCTTTCCAACCCTTCCTACAACATTTTCCTTTATACCCTCACAGATGCAGAATTGTCTCACTTAATCCCCTCCCTGTAGCACTTCTCTTGCCTCATGACTCTGATCTATCCTCTGATCACCCTACTGCCCACTTTCACCCTCTTAATTTCTGTTTACGTGTCTTGTTCACTTCTGGCTCTTTCCTTTACAAACACTAGCAATGCCTTACTTTCCAATATTAGTGATGATTCCATTTGCCTCCCCAGATGCTCCCCTTCTCTCTCTCTCTCATTTCTAAGCTGTTGTGGTTTAACCCGGCAGGCAGCTAAACACCACAGAGCTGCTTGCTCACTCCCCCACGGTGGGATGGGGGGAGAGAATCAAAAGAAAAAAAAAAAAAAAAGGTAAAACTTGTGGGTTGAGTAAAGACAATTTAATAGGACAGAAAACAAAGGGACGATAATAATAATGATAAAAGAATATACAAAACAAGTGATGCACAATGCAATTGCTTACCACCCACTCACCAATGCCCAGCCAGTTCCTGAGCAGTGGACCGCCGGCCAGCTTTTCCCCTAGTTTATATACTGAGCATGACCTCATATGGTATGGAATATTCCTTTGGTCAGTTGGTGTCAGCTGTCCCAGCTGTGTCCCCTCCCAACTTCTTGTGCACCCCCAGTCTACTTGCTGGTGGGGCGGTGTGAGAGGCAGGAAAAAGGTCTTGACTCTGTGTAAGGACTGCTCAGCAGTAACTAAAACATCTCTGTGTTATCAACATTATTCTCATCCTAAATCCAAAACACAGCACTATACCAGCTACTAGAGAGAAAATTAACTCTATCCCAGCCGAAACCAGGACATAAGCTTTCCCATATACCTTGGAGGTGGTGAGTAATCCCATTTAACTTTAACCTTTTCACGTTAGAACTAATGTTTAAGAAGTTTTTTAAGTAAATGGAAAGAGCTGGGTATTTCTATGGGGTGACTCATTCCATTCTAAGTGTAAGAAATACACAGGATGAATTCTTCTCTGGAAATTACCATCTGCCCCCATTGGCTATAGACTGAGACCAGATGATCAGTTATAACTAGAAATCTGACTTTTAGGTGGCTCAAGTTAGGCAAAACAAATCTCACTGTTAGTTTCCAGCTCTCCTTTTTTCCAATTATACACACACTCCAATTTGAGGTGGTGGTGGTGGGATGTCTCTCCATTCCACTATGGTGGAACCATTCCAGTGGCTACAGCCACCCCTTTTTTTTTCAATGACCTCTTTTCAGACGAAGTTTAAAAATACTACACCTTCATTCTTCACTTCTCAGCTGCTTTTGGCACCATTACAGCCAGTACAGTATTTTTCTTTAGGTCTCACCCTCCTTAGAACACTGGAATTGTCCTCACCTCATGCATCTCCCTAGCCATTTTTTTTTAGATTCTAATTCCTCTTCCTACCAAATATGGAGTTCTTCCAACTCTAGTTTCAAGTCAGTAGAACAAGACTGCAATCACTTAACCCTATAATTGCACTCTGTCTTTCTCTTCACATCTGCTTTATAACTGAGTATCTGTAAGTTATACCCATTTTATCTATTGAATACTGGTGATCTGATAATGCTGCATTATAATAACAGAAATCTCCTCTTACTTTGAAAAATGCAACATTGCCTGCAGGGTACCACTCAGATTACTTCTGCAAAAATAATATTTTTAGCTTACTGCTTTGGTAGTACTGACCTATCTCAGCCCTTCAGTGACTGCTTTCCCTATAAAATATAAGCTTTATTACTTTCAGGGTCCTTCATGTCCTATCTTCCTTACACATTCTTGTTCATTAAAACATTGTCCCCAATTATTAACCAGTGACAATAATCTCCATCACTCATCACTCCATCACTTAATTAAAAAAAAAAAAAGTTTTTTCCTCCATGCTGTCCACCCCATAAATATCCACACATTTTTTCATTGTCTTCCTTTAGTTATCTTCCTTGTCTTCTATGATGCCACCAGAAAGCCTGATAATGGTTAAATTGCAAGTGTGAGAAGACCACCATGCTGCACAATGCTATCTAAACTGCTTCCTTACATTTTGATCCATTTGCTATATGACCACTTACGTCCCACTGTTGTTCCTGTATTTTGTTGTTACTGTTGTGTTTCTGTGTCTTTTTACGTTTACATAGTGTCTCACACAGTACAGTCTAATTCCATAAGTAGTGATTCCATGCATTGGAGTACTACCAATACTAAATAATAATACCAACCTTGACTGAGTCGAGGTAAATCAGGACATTACCAAACTGTCTAAGAAGAAAGAAGCAGGAGGACATGCACTGTCTCCCTGGAATGGTATCTAAAATTCAAAAGAGAAATGCAGATTTGTAGAATTTAAAAATCACATGGTAATGGAAATCACTGTCAAGACTGCTGGCAACTATGAAAGTAGCTAACTTCTAGAAATAGTGTAACTTGCCTTTTCAAGGCAAAGGACCACACTAGAAGTTAGAAAATCTATTAGACCATCTTGTCAACTTTCTCTACAGCATACAATAACTATTGCAAGACTGTATTCAACAGCAAATTCAACAAATTGTTTAACAGGCCTTTTCCATGAGGCAATTTATGTAGCATAATTTTACCATGAATTATTCTTACTCTTAGGAAATGACACTTGATACAAAGCCCGAGTTTATTATTCCAACTTCATTAGCCTTTTTTCTTTAAAATTATGCTGGACAAAGAAGCTCTACATATTTTAATTTTAGTTCCAGTAAAAGAGTAAACTTGAGACGCTGAAAATATTGTTATATAAAAAAAATTAATACATGCACAGGAAAAATACGCAGTGATGAAATACAATATGAAAATTAACGTTCATACACTTGGGATTACCACATTGCCCACAAGTGGTAAAGCCATAAATAAGTTCGGCATATCAGTTCAAATGAGTGTCAGTAAACTTTGCTGCCGTCATACTATGCTGTCATCTACTCTAAAATTGCTAGCTATGTTACTGAAAAACTATTTCAAAGCTTTTCAGAGATTCTGAAGTAAGCTTACTAGGACTAATTTTTGTTAGACCCAACCAGCAGAAGTTGGTCAGAGATGGATGAACCCGAGTGGCAGCTGAGAAGGCATAAACCCAAGTGATGTCAAATGTCACTACTATTTCACTATGTCAAATGATCATTAGAAAGCGTGTTGCACTGTGCAGTTTGGTGAGGTGACAGAAGATAAGACCTAAGGCTACCAACAGCCCTGAAGTAATCTGCTCCTGTAGGTTAGTTACTATCAATCCATCCACACTAGAAAATTAAAATATCTTTTTTGTATATAAAATAGTAGATGAGGGAAAGGCTGTGGATGTTGTCTACCTAGACTCTAATAAAGCTTCTGACACCATTTCTCCCAGCATTCTCCTGGAGAAACTGGCTGCTCATGGCTTGGATGAGCGTACTCTTCACTGGGTAAAAAACTGGCTGGATGGCCAGGCCCAAAGAGTTCTGGTGAATGGAGTTAAATCCAGTTGGCAGCTAGTCACAAGTGGTGTTCCCCAGGACTCAGTATTGGGGCCAGTTCTGTTTAATATCTTTATCAATGGTCTGGACGAGGGGATTGAGTGCACCTCGAGTTTGCAGATGACACCAAGTTGGGTAGGAGTGTTGATCTGCTTGAGGGAAGGAAAGCTCTACAGAGGGATCTGGACAGGCTGGATCGATGGACTGAGGCCAATTGTATGAGGTTCAACGAGGCCAAGTGTTGGGTCCTGCACGTGGGTCACAACAACCCCAGGCAACGCTACAGGCTTGGGGAAGAGTGGCTGGAAAGCTGCCCAGAGGAGAAGGACCTGGGGGTGCTGGTTGACAGCCGGCTGAACATGAGCCGGCAGTGTGCCCAGGTGGCCAAGAAGGCCAACAGCATCCTGGCCTGTATCAGGAATAGTGTGGCCAGCAGGAGCAGGGAGGTGATCGTGCCCCTGTACTTGGCGCTGGTGAGGCCGCACCTTGAGTACTGTGTTCAGTTTTGGGCCCCTCACTACAAGAAGGACATTGAGGTGCTGGAGCGTGTCCAGAGAAGGGCAACGAAGCTGGTGAAGGGCCTGGAGCACAAGTCTTATGAGGAGCGGCTGAGGGAACTGGGATTGTTTAGTCTGGAGAAGAGGAGGCTGAGGGGAGACCTCATCGCGCTCTACAACTACCTGAAGGGAGGTTGTAGTGAGGTGGGGGTTGGTCTCTTCTCCCAAGTAACCAGCGATAGGACGAGAGGAAATGGCCTCAAGTTGCGCCAAGGGAGGTTTAGATTGGACATTAGGAAAATATTCTTTACTGAAGGAGTGGTCAGGCCTTGGAACAGGCTGCCCAGGGAAGTGGTGGAGTCACCATCCCTGGAGGTATTTAAAAGACGTGTAGATGAGGTGCTTAGGGACATGGTTTAGTGGGCATGGGGGTGTTGATGGTTGGACTCGATGACCTTAGAGGTCTTTTCCAACCTTAGTGATTCTATGATTCTATGACTCCATACCACAGCACAAAATATAGCATTCCACTGGAAAATTGTATATTCTTCTTTAAAAATGTAGGGTAGTAATTATTCCTGGAAAGCACTATACAAGATCTCAAAATGTATTTCAAAGGAAAGCAGAATATTCTCATTTTTTATCTTTTATCACTGGGAGATACTGAGCTTAGAAGTCCTGTCATTTCCATATAGAGACAATCCATCCATATCTATATCTGAACCACATCATTCAGTTCTCCAACTTAAGAAAGTTAATTGGTTATTTATGAAGTGTTCACTTGGGAGCAGAAACTGGCCTGTATTTTTATCTGTCCTTTTTTACATGCAGGCATAGTGATCATGACACACGTATGCCTTGACAGGACAATTCTCAGTGTTCCTCCACTCTTTTTTTTTGTAATGAGAATGCAGGTATCTCAAAAGTGCTCCTTTTCTCTCACATTCTATTTTTCAAGTTCATAAATTCACAGCTTTTTTTTTAAACAAAGTAAAAAAAAAAGCAAATAAACATGCAAGGAAGACTTAAAACTGAGAATACATTTTCAGTAAAAATTAATCACAGTAACAAAATATTAGAACCACGTTTTTCTTTTCCCATATATGATTGGAGAGTTTTTAAGTTTCAGCATTATTCTTATGTCCACATTTTGCAGAAAATTTTGTTATCCCAGCATACCATCCTCCCTATACTTCTAGTGAAAGATTTCATTAAAAAACCAAACAAGTAAAACATCTGTAAATCTCATACAACTCAGCAATGAATACTACTAGTGACAGGAAAACTAGAGTTTTATAGTTCTAATTCATCCCATGTGACTCATGCAGGAAGAGGAAAAAGTTCTCATTTTGAAAAATTACTTAGGGTGACCTAAGAGTACCCCAAAGAAAAGATTGCACAAAATCCAGAAGAAATGTTTCATTTCTCCCACCCAACACTAGATATACCTGACTTGGTCCTAAAAGAAGGCCACTGAAAGTGAAAGGTGTGCTTTTCTCCATTACACTTGCAGTGTTTTTAGGGTAGTTTGTAAGACTGATGTTAAGCACCAGAAACACTGAATTTAATGGAAATGTTAATGTTCATTTACTTTCACTAATGTTCCTTTTGCCCCATTTCCTCCTTAACTTATCTCAGAAATCTGATCTATTTAATTTTCCACCCAGTTGAGACCCTAGGAGAAGAGCATGAGAATTAACTATAAAAATCTAGTTATATCCTCCTTTGTAATGCCGGTTTCATTTCATGTCATTGGGATTAAGAATTTTTATTAAGCTTAAAAATAAAAAACCAAACTGAAGCAGTAAACCAAGCTGCTGTTCTGGGTGTTATTTATTGCTGCTAGAGGGTGAATATTGACTCCTACACTATACTGCTTCCTAGTTTTTTTTGTTGTTGTTGTTTGTTTTTTGTTTTGTTTTGTTTGTCCCTACTCCTCTTAAAGTACATAACTTCCAACATGAGATGAAAAGTGTACATGTAAAGGACTTTCACATTAACTCTGTTTGGTCTATGTTCCTTGAACCTCCAAGTCAGCGATCCAATTAAAAATAGCAAAGGGCTTAACTGATGACTCAAAATACTTTACAAATACATGACACTGTTTTCTTCCTAAACCGTCTGTTGCTGTTTTTTTCTTATTGCAGTAATGGGATTGCTACAGTTAACAAGAGCAAGTCAGAAAGACAGGACCTTATTTTGAAAAAATATTCCACATCTTCATTTTAATACATTGATTTTTGGTAATCCACATTAAAATTAGGAGCCTTGTAGGCCCAGTTGCAAGCAAAGACACAGCACAGGATTTCCTCACTTTAGCAAACACAACCTACTTTTGTATTATAAATCTGCAAAGCAGCTAAGTAACTTGATAAAGATCTTAGACAATCTAGTGGTACTAGCTCCTTGCAAGGATTGGCACAGTGGGAAGTGCTGAAGCATGACTTATATGCTTGAATAGCACGACTGGCTACTTAGCAAAAGCCCAAGTATACAAACAGGAAGAATTCTGTTCTCCATTCTAAATCCAGCAAAACAAAGGCAGCAGATCAAAAATGACCACAAATATACAACATAGTGGCTAATATGCTAAGTTACATAAGAACATAAAAATTGGATCCAAAGTCTATTTGGTTCAGAAGCTTGTTGAGTAGGAATATACAGCTATAGAAAGCATGTATTCTGATTTCACATACATGCTGTGGTGAATGTATGCCACTTCCTTTGAAGTTTCTCCCAGCTTCCAGAAATCTGCACTGAGGACTTCCTAATCATCACCGAAAAATTTGTGTTAAACAAACAATGGACTTTTCTTCTACAAACTTCTTTATACCTTCTGGTTCTTGCAAGATTCTATATCAAATGAGTTGTGTTATGTGAAAAAGTAATTTGTGCTGTTTGTTTTAATTATCTTCTGTGATGATTTATGTCAATGCTCCTTGCTTTTTGTATGGTACAGTAACTAATTCTTCTCTATTTCTCTTCTTGTCATTTATGATGTACTGTACTGCGAACATAACCAAACTCAGTCATCATTTTCCAAGCCATGTCTCCTCCTTTATTTAATCTGTCCTTGTTCAAGAAGCTATCCTCTTTCTCTGATCACCCTCGCTGTCTTTATTGTACCCTTTCTTGTTTTACCTTTTTTTTTTTAAAATGTAAGAACCAGAACTGTAGACAGTATTCAAGGGAACCACATAAATACCCAATGACACAGTAATTATTTTTGTTTTGTTCTCTCTTTCCTCATCAATTCCTAAGATTCTCTCCAACTTTTCTGATAATTTTGCAAATACATTTTAAGGTTTCCCCCCCACCCCCACCCCATATACTACTTTGCATTTATCAAAGCTAAATTTAATTTGCATGTTATTACCCAGCCTCATATATTCTTCCACAGCTTTCATCATTGTCGAAGCTTTAATTTTTCCTACTATGGGTAGTTTTGTACCATTGGCAAACCTAGTCATGTCATTATTTGTCTCCTATAACTTATTAATTATGAATATAAGTCGTTTCTTTAAAGAAACAAAAGATTCTTTCAAGTGTTCAAATCAGGTGCATTTTATCCTTTTCACTGCTACTTCACTGAAAATTTTCTGTTAGAAATGAGAAAGGTTATTATGTAGCTTCCCATCTTGAAATTAGTACTGTGGCAATTTGCTAACACATGGATTTTGAATATGATTATACTCAGATCACTGTAACAGACTTGAATTTTCATCATAAAATTTCAAATCAAGTTCTGTGTAATCTCTGTATTGGTCTAGTCACCTGTTCACTTGTGTGTTCTTTAAGAAAGATGAAAATTTAACATTTAAAATTAATTCTCTATACCATGCCGTGTCATTGCATTTACTAGGTCAATATGGGCAGAATAGAAGTCTCCAACTGTTATTTAATTATCTATCTACATAAAATCTCTAACCTCGTTAATATGCCAGTCAGTGTTCCCATCCAGGCTGGCTGGTGAATAATTTAGCCTCAATACGATGAGTCTCCTATTGGAGCATGTAATTTAAAACAATTTTATGTTACCCACCGATAAAGAAAAGATATTTACTTTATTTTGAGAGAAGGTTTCTATAATGTTTAGAACCATTTCTCCACTGGCATAATCTATTTAATAATACTCCATTGTAAATTAAATAGGAACAATATTCTACATGTTATCTTCCTCCTATCACATTTAAAAAATTATTTTAGGTTTATAGCTTCCTCCTCTAAAACCAGGTGTTCCACTTTATTCATCTTCTTGTAAAACATCTAATATTTGTATAAAAACACTTACATATTTGGCATTCATGTGTTTGCTTTTTGTTATATCCTATCTAAATTGAACTCTGTTTGTTGACCTCCACCTGTCCTTCATTTGAGAATACAAAAAAACCCCTCATACTATTTTTTCTTTAAAGGAGGAGTTACCTTGAACTGTGTACTCTTCTGTATGTCAGTTTTCTCCCACAAATTTTTGAAAAGATGACAAAGCAGTTTTTACATGAAATTACCAAGAGTGTAAGATGCATGCAGTACTAATGTTTCCATTTACCTTTAGTTGGAACCAATCCTTCCCATAGGCTCTTTTTTTTTTTTTTTCAATTAACCTACCTTCCTAATCTGACTACATTTCTGTTCCCTTCCCCCCCTCCCAACGATACATCAAGTCTCAGGCTCTCTATCCTGTTTTGCATATGGGTTTAAAAATATTTCACAGTAAAATTAAGACTCTTAGTTTTCTAACAATTTCAGTTTTGTTTTTGGGCTATCTCTTCACTATACATTTTTTCAGGATATCTTTTCTCAGATTATCTCTGTGTTCTTTTTATCTATGTGTGCTATGGTCACTCATCACACCTGCATGACTGTTACGGGCATTAAGAGGTCTACCACCATTGTATCAGTCGTACTGTGACTTTACTGGCATCACAAACCCAGTCACCTATATGCCCACTAACCGAGTCCTCCACTACTACAGTTCACATTGCTTCTTTCTGTTAGCTAGGATCCCAACTCCAAAAGGATAGGCTCAATGCAAAAGGAATGTGTTAGGGAAGCCTCATCTATGGAACCACTTCCAGCCTTCTAGCGTGAAGTTCTCTGCAGCACAATCTCAACAAGGGCTGCGAGGGCAACAGAATGGCTCAACAGTATTTCTGCAAGTTTCATCAGTGCTGCCACTCTGTCTCTTGAGCTCCTTCTCTTTAGTCACCATGGTCACAGGAGACAGCATTCTGTCTCTGTGGACCATGAGCTGTTTGCACCATAAACATGCGTAAGTTACCCACCTAAAGAAATAGTCTTACTGACAATGCCTAAAAAAAGGAAACTGCGAAGCCCCATTTTGGCTGAATTTCTGTGTTCCAACTACTGGCTTTTTTGATTTGGGATTTTTGGTTTTACTTTGGCAAGGGGAAGGGAAGACAAGGTCTTGTTATGGTCTATTACTGAATAAGTAGAAGTAAATATTGAAAATAGATTGATTTTTTTTGTTGGGTTTTTTCATGTGTTTTTTGATTCAACCAAGGAATTAGTCCCAGAGCCTCCATTTCTCTCTGTAGCCAAATTCCTCTTTACGTTTTTATCATCCTCAGTTCCAGGGCACACTCCATGCTACAATTCTACGTACTCGATAGGCTTCCATTAGCAGTCCTAGATTTGCACCTGTGAGTGTCTGTACCTGTGAGGTTTCAGCACACGCTTCATCTAATTACGCTGTTGTCTTCTGTTTCTATAATAGGCATTATTAGTCAAAGGCAAGCTGCCACAGTGCCTATCAGTGAAGACTAGCAGTTTGCAGTACAGCTTCTTTTCCAACCAAATTCATATAGTAAGGTTTGGAATCAATTTAGCTTCTAATTTAAACTTGCAAATTTGTTTTAGACTATAAATTAGACATTCTGTTACTCATACTATAGCAACAAAATGCCTACCAGTAGTCATGCTAACAGTCAGCAGTTAGACGAAGATACGATGGTATATATTTGGATATTGTAAGAAGGATAACATAATCAAGAAAGAACATTTCAAACATACCACGTTCGCTGGCTGATTCACCCACCAACTGGAAGAACTGCTGAGCAATTTTCAGATGATCTCTCTGGGAGAGGGGGGGAAAAAAAAAAAAAAATCCAACATGAGTTCCAGAGTTGATGCTACAATACACGGTGAAAACATGCTCTGAAGAACAGATGGGGAGAAACTAACTGACAAACCATGGCTGAAGTAAAAGCAGAAAAGGTAAATGTGCCACTGTATGCGCCTAGATACACAAGAACACTGTAGAAAGCAAACAGTTTTTTTGGAAGCAGGACAGAGAAGCCAAATTCAGTTTGATTTATCATCGGGATAAGCAACAAAGATTTGCATCGCACTCATTCTGGACTGAGTACTGTACAGAAGAAGATTAAGAGACTCAAAGATTCTGCAGTTTAAATGAGAAATGACTGCCTCTTTCACTCCATTCCAGTCCCTACAGATCTGTTCACATTCTACTGTTGGAGAAGCTGGAGAACCTCACCGAGCCCATTTCTTGTCCAAGTGCTGCATTTACCACTCCTTTGAGGATGTACTCCTGAAAAAAAACAAAAGTAAAAACGATCAGAGAAGACAACGTGAAGATTTCAGGAGACACGTAAGAGCCTACGTGCACATTATTTTCTTCCTAAATTCAACCCTATCTCAACTCAGTTTAATAGGTAGCTGGTTACTATGATAGTGCTTCAGCACAGTAGTATAAAGTTACCCATTCTACTTGCTAGCTAATCACTTCTGTTAAATATGTGGGATGCAAAGGGGTGGTGCATTTTCTGATAAGTCTTATGCTCAAAGATGATGCACCAGAAGGAACACCATAACATACTATCATGCCCTCTTCACCATCATATGACCAATAATCAAGTGCAATATTGTTATATTAATGCACAGATCCCACTTCAAGTATGCACATTGGTTAACCATAACCACTACCATCTTTGCACCAAAATGCACAGTGTTTCTCATTAGGGCAAAAATGTCAAGAGGTTTGTGCTCTGTGGTCATGTTACTCTACTGAAATTAGGAATAGGAGTAGAGTATCCTGTAACCTCTACTATGAGAAGTCACTGTAGTTAAATTCTTCTCCGAGCAAGATTTTCTCAGTATGTAACAGACTCATTTGTCTTATAAGAGTTACGGCTCTAAACCTGTTTTAGTAGGTACTCCTGATAAACCTGGACAGCCCTGTTACAAATGTAAACATGGAAAAAGAGAAAGACACATGTACACAGACCAACAATGGGGTGCAGGAAACAATCTGAGAGTACTAGCCAGCTCGCTAAGTAATCATTTTAGCATACCAATTCTCTTACAGATGCCAAATTACTAGCCTATAGACGTCATGACAAAGAAGAAATTTGAGAACTGAAGGAGGACATACAAGTAGTTTTGCAAGTCTTAGCAGGGAGTTCCTTCCAAATGTGAATGAGAAAATGGAAAAAAAGCACAAAAGATTTTCATTTCAAAATGTGATCAAGAATGATATCATGTTATTTATATTAGGCACGTATATGGGGAAAATGGAGGCTAAAGGACCAATAGCCGCAGAAAACTGTTCAAGTAAGTCTTGCTGTACTGAAAAATGCAAGAAGTAAAAAGCAACAGCAGAAGACACCCCTCAGCACAGAATCACCAGATCTGTGTTCTCGAGGTTTTCCTTTTCCTTTTCCCTCCCTCCATCTAATCCTCACACAGACTCATGAAAGGTCCCTTTCATGCCCAGCTATGTGACCTTTGGAAAATAAACTGCAAAGACGAATAAATCAGAGACTAAAGATGTTGGAACAGCCACAAAAGAAAATTACAGTAGCAGCCAAGGGACACTGCAGTTTTCACTCACTGCAGCCAAAGTGAGATGGAATTATAAAAGACCTATTATTTAAACTGTTTAATCTAATCTAGCTCATTTTTATTGAAATGGCTTCAGGACAAAACACATGAGCATCTGAGCTAGTAGATCTGCGGGATGGTAACCATCACCCAGGCAGAAGTGACACAAGGAGCTGTATTTGGAAGAGGGCTTTTATCTATGCACTAATGGTCAGCTCACTAGAATCAAGTCTGCACGCAATAGATCTGTATTCTTATTGACTCCAGGTGGTACAGCAATAAACATGCTAAGTGCTCATATATGCTCGTATGTAATACTTCATGCATGCACATTAAATCTATTGTTGATAAAAAGATGGAAAACACAAAGAGTTTTAAAAGTGAGAATGGGGCAAGCTGTCCTCAGGATACCAGTTTTGTATGTGGCAGATTTCCTAACAATTTATAACCTCCGTCTTTATGGACCATGACATCAGTTTGCAATTACCTGTGGAGCTGTAGGTTCCAGGTCCTTAATCAGGTTATAAGCCTCCTGCACATCATCTGAAATACCATACGTTAGAATGCACGACAACCCATAGCACACTGTATTAGAACAAGTCACTCACCCTCTACAACATTCCCCAATAGTCATAGACTAAGAAATAAAGCATTCAGACAGGAGGAGAAAGGTAACTATAAATCATTGTGAATTTATATCACAATGGTGATGGTTTTCTAGAACTCAAATAACCAACATGGAGTGAGTAATAGCTTCTTTATTACTACAGTTTTCCTAGTAGAGATGACTTGGCCTCCTTTTTCATAATCAAGTGGCTGCCTTCTAAGCAGTTCAAGGTCAAGATAATAAATCCATCACCTTTCTGTCTTTTCTTTTCTCATATTTCTCATATCCTCAAGGAGGATAGGGTAACATGATTCTGAAGGGAAACTTCATCTTTTCCTTATCAATATTTCAAAAATCAATCCAGCAGCTCTTAGCTGACCCTAATTCTAACAAACAAAAAGCACTAGTGGTATAGAAGTTTAAATGTGAAGTTTCAAGTCAATAAACAACTTCCTTCCTACCCAAGAAATAAGTAAACTGAAAAGATCCTAAAATTCACCTAAATCAAAAAAAGATGTTGGTACTACAGTCGGCTTCATAAACCAACCTAGTGAAGACGCCCTTTTTACTGGCAAAATCGCAGGCATGGACTTCATTTATTTAAAAAGTAAAAAAAGACATTATTCTGCTTTCAGATGCTCTGGTCATCTAAACCTATTTTGTCACGTTTAAAAAGTGACAAAATACAAGGCTTATAATGAAGCAGTGGATGGGAAAGCAATCATCACATCACCTTATATTAGATGACTGCAGTTAACTCATCACTCAGCCAGTCAACCCACTGTTGAATAAAGGAACACAATGGGAGAATAGGAATGGCTCTGAAACTAAACTCAGATGAAATTTAAAGGAGTCGGCCAACTAAGGAGAGAAACAGTAGAAAATCCTTTCCAACTGATTCTGGCTACCTACCTGAATTCTTTAAGAGTTGTAAAGTAGATTTGAAATGAAATGTATTGTTCACAAACTGTAACCTTGTTCACAAGTCACTTTGGCTCATAATCTGTTGTGCCATATTTACAGAAATGTTTGTGCCGTATTTACATAGGACATAGGCCTACCATTCTCACATATTCAGGCAGAGGAGAGGTCCTCTCACTATAAACATATAAACACCACCACCCCCAAAGCCATCTCCCACAACCCAAGAACCTCCAATACTCTGCTAAAGTAAATTTATTTGACTGTACACAATTAAAGCCCTTCTCTGCAAGCCATGGGAACTCTTACATCACTATTTTTCAGAGGAACAGAAAATGAAATAAATTACATTTTACTGCAAAGAAAAAAAAGCATTTCATGGAATAGTCAGTTGAGATCAGATGAATGAATGTCATCCCTGAAGCTATGAAAAAGCTAGAGGAAGGTGTATTTACCTTGCCGGAGATAGTAAATCACAAGATTCAGTCTTGCCTCGGGAATAACATCAACCAGAGGAGGCAGGACCTGCAAAGCCCCTTCTCCTCCTCGGAACACCACCTGCAAAGAAAAGCAGCATATTGATAACTACGTATCAAAATCTTGTCTATGATCTCTTAATTCAAGGAAATTCATCCTTAAATTCCTATTCTAACAGTAGGAAAAGGTCAGTGGTACTGGGATTAGCATAATTGTAATTCTATAGTTATATAAAATCAGCAATGTGTGACAATCTTGAATCTGAAGAATATAAAGTATTTAATTCATCAGTAAAGATTAACTTATTTCAGCTTTTAGCAGCTTAAAGCAGTGATACATTACATATCAAAGATTTTAAAGAATAATATGGTCTGAGACAAGAGTGAGGGGAACACATACAAAATTACAATTTGCTTGTGATGTTTTCATATGAAAAAAAACAGGCTAACAACTCTACATTTTATTTAGAATGCCACAGGATCCTAAAATGATCAGGAGCAGTCGATTCTTTATACTTGTTTCCCATGACAGTTCCTCCAACAAAATCTAATATACTTATTCAATAAACCACTGGCAAAAGACCAACATTCAAAATAAAGAATGTTAATTTACAGAAGCCTGATTGAAAGCAGTTTTAACTTTTGGGGAAAAAAGTGTTAGCTTGTTGTGATTGCTCTTGAAAAATGACAAAGCAAGCAACTGCCCATCATTAAATAAGAGCAATCTACTGTTACTGCTGGTTCAGCAAAGAAATAACACCACTGCAGGGAAAATTAACAGGTGATTACTGACTCTTTTCCTGCAGAACACACAAGTATTTTGGCTTTTATCAGCATTTTTTTCCCTATGAACTCCTTGTTTAGTTCTTTTTGGATGAAGGCCATTTTCCCGAGTTATCTTAATTCCACCGACATTGTTGTCGTTCTAAATAAGAGTTCAGGGTCATGCATTCTGACTTGTTTCTACAGTGTCCTTATTGACTGGGCTCCACAAAATATCTTGCAAAGGTATTCTTACAGGACATAAATTACTTTAATATGCCTTCAGGGGTAAAAGTAACAGCATTATTATTTTCTTGACACAGTCTCAAACTGACAGGGAAAAATTCCAGGGAAAAAAATACACTTGATGGGGCACTGATTATACAGATAGTATTTTTGGAATGGGACTTATATGGCAGCAGAGATTCAACTGGGTCTGCAATTCCCCAAATATTCCATTTTATGAATCATCAAGAAAGGTTCTACAAATGAGTGAAGTTCATATTAAATCTGAGAAATACATTACTCACCAGATTGTGCTTAATGAGCTCCTTGCCAAACTCAAAAGACGATGAGGCACTGTCCGTCAAGTTCTTGAGTTCTGCCTGGAATTACATACATTCCAAAATTTTAATGAAAACAAAAAAAGCACACAAGCATAAATGGAGCTTAGTATGAGCCCCAAAGCTGATAGAAAGACATCCTCATCTTCCAGTGTTGGGTCACTGGAAGATTTTTGCCTTCCTACTTCTATGTGATGATTTTAGCAATTGGATAATACATATAGACACAAGGTCAAAAGTGGACTGGGAAAACTGTAAGACCACCGTGCACATGTGTGGACAGATGGCTTAATACTAGAGAAATTGAAATGGGTGACATTCCTAAGAGAAGGACACAATGACAAGATAAAGGCTATTATCAACATTACTGATTAAGACAGATAACAAGGAAAAAGAAACCTGTATGGAATCTTAAACTAAACTAAAGGTGAACTGAAGGGCTGTCCAATAGATACCTCAGCAGCCTTCCCATTGTAAAGTCGGAAATGGTTACAAGCCTTAAGGTTGAGAGCAATAGTACTGTCAGGAACTTGCTGAAGATAAACAGCTAGCACTTCCTGTGATACATCATAGTAATCCAGTTTGTAATAGCACAGGGCCACATATACATTCAGAGCCAGATACTCCCTGCAGGAAAGAGGATTAAAGAGAACATTTAAATCCCACCAGATAGTTATACTACAGAACATTAAAATCAGTGATAAAGCTCTCACATGTCTATACACCTTTTACAAGCATATCAAAATGGGGTTTCTGAGAAATCCTTATTAGGTATCTTTAGAGCTCTAGTTTGTTAGATAAGATCGCACAGATCCAGATTCACATTAGTTTTTTCAATGGCAGCTACTGCAGCTGTAAAGAATTACCTACAAAACTGTTGGTTTGCAGATCTGGGAAACGGTGGCAACTTCACACTAAGGAAATGCACAGAACACGAGCACTGTACTTGGCCTGGCAGAATAGGATTTTCTATGCAATACATGCAAAGATGTTTAATATTATGCACATAAAACTTTGAAAATACTTTAAATGGATCTTATTATCTTATACCAAGTACAATTATTTCAAAAAATCCTTGTCATTACAAGCTATTAAGCCAGAAGAACTACACACAGAAATAAGACAGACATTTGTGGTAACAGTAAGTAAAAGAATAATTGTTATGAAGGTTACTCATTTAGCTTTGAGTGATTGCTTCTACAGGACTTGGAAGTTAAAATATTTTCCCCAAACCTTACATGACATACTTACATACATCATGATGGACTCTCAGCTTTCTCTGAAGTATCCAAGAGGAGATACTTCCAAAGATAGCTATGTATTCTGGGACAACAGTTTCTATTTTAGTAAACAATACTTCCAGCCACTTAAGAATTCAATTTGTTCCTTGTTAAATTCTGAACTAAGAACTTGCAGAAAATGATAAGAAACCCCCCATCAACAAGTGTCATAGCAGGATAAATAGAAACAGAAAGAATTTCAGACTTAAAGGAATGCAAGGAACTCTCTACATAAAAACTAAAAACTGAACCCTTCTTAGAAAGGCTAAAAGAAGTCAATAATCACAAGCAAGGGTCACCAGACTGGCCATCAGAGGTGGGGGGAAGAAAAGACAAAGCAGGTACNGGCTGGGGTTAAACCCCGACAATAACCATATATCATTTCAGAAGAAATAAGCAGCAAAATAAAAAAGGATCTCAGAATGAATTACAAGAAAATATCACTAAAAGAAAGCAACAGACAGCAGACTTCTTTTTAAATATGCATTTTTCAATAATGATTTGCAATGAACAAAATTGAGGGGGCTGCAATTTGTGCACATTTTGCAGTGAGAAAGGGACATAGTAATTGGGAAAAATTCGTACTTTCAGAAACCAAGCAACTAAATGGAATCCAAATACCAACAGTATCAGAGACACTGCAGTAAGGTTTAGAGTAGAGATGCCCACCGATTATCAAGAAGAATGCGTTTGTAGATATCAATAGCTTCTTGGTAGTGGGACCGCATGTAGTGGATAGATGCCAAGCTAAGCTGATCTTCTGTAATGTCTTGCAGATTCTGGTGAGAGCTCATCAGTTTCTTCTCATCACTGAACTAAAAAGAGTGTGACACATTCTCGGAAGAGTTCAGCAAGAAAAATGTTTTAATTAGCTGGATTAGTTTTGTCCTTGCTGGCAAACAGCAGGTGATTCATACCAAACATCTGGAAAAACTCTGTTACTTTAAAGTTAATTTGACCAGTGGAGAAAGCCAAACATTAAAGAGGCATACCAGTTGAAACTAGATAAATGTGAGGCTAAAACTAAGTACACATTTTCCTTTAAGGTGTGATTTAGACATAATCATATGTCACATGCCTTGATGGATAAGAGGGGAAAAGCTGAATTAATTATTTCACAAACAGAATTTTGCAACACAAGATCTGACTGTTATTATTTGAGCCAGCAGAAATTTTGCTGTTTTTAGATCCAAATCTTATTTCCCCTTGGATAGCAGAAAAATGCAAGACTTGCCAACACACAAGCACTAATTTTCATAAGACTTCTTTACGGCACTAAAAAATTCTCTTTCATCAGCCCCTTAAAATTCCAGTTTGTTTAACTATTTTTAAAAGTATTGCTGTGTAGCACGTAACACACACACAAGGATAAAAACAAGGATCAGAGTTAAGCATACCTGTTATATTTGTATTGCAATAGAAAGTTGAGGCTATTCACCTAATCAGTCTACTCAAATCACTTATTCCAATGCTTCCCTTTGTTGGTTTTGTTGATTCAACAGTAATTATGAATTTCTCTTACACACAAATTCTATCTTATGTATTTGTTTTTCATCTATCTGCTCAGTTTTCTTCAAATCCTTTTCCTCCTTCTTTGAGCCAGTCACTCCAGTACAAAGGCAAGAGAAGCTGCTTAACAGAACTAAAGGCAATGGGCTTCATAGTTTCGTAAACCCCTTTATTTCCAAAGACTAACTACATGAACTAGGAATTATCCAACTTCTCTTTATCACAGACATCTGTAAGTGCCGGTGCCACTACAAAAATGTTTTAAGATTTCTCTCTTAAACTTAACAGAGATTTAAGTAAAGAGAATCTGACATCAAAGCTAACATTCAGGATTTATACTTTCTTTCACCCAAAACTCAGTCTCTTCAGTAGCACAATACTTGTTAAGTATAACACAGGATGGTACAAACCCAAATTTAAGGGAAGATAGCTATGTGTGGTAAGTGAAATAAGCATTTAATTGTTGTTGAAATTAAAGTAAATTTCATGCTATAAACAATATTACTTCTTGGATACTGAATGACTTGGGAGGATCAGGAATAACATTCAGACCATTTTGCTCAAATTGCTAAGTATAAGACAGTTGCAAGTCAGGAAAACTTGGTACACTTCAAAGAAAAAGAAAAAGAGTGGCTTATACATTTCTGATGCTATTCAAGTCCCAGGATCCTCGTGATCAAAAATACCATCAGGTTGTTGTTGTATGACTTACGTGAAGTGAGGTGGTAAGACTTTCCTCAGATATATGCTGAGGGCATCTCTTCTGAGATCATGTTTTCACACTTACTTTCTTCTCCACATTTTAATACAGTAGGGTGGTTGTGGAAAACGTTTATTCTCCTGCCACCACAGACATTTTAATTATTCTGCCAGGTTGCCAGCATAAATTACACATTACCCAACTGAAAAGAAAACAAACAAAGCATAGTGAAGAAAAGACATCATACCTTATGTGCCAGGTGAAAGAGTAAACGGTTCTGGAGACGACTCTCAGGTGCTGTAAGGAAAATTCAGTAACTATTGCTGAAAAAAACAACTCAGGGTGCCTCTATTTTATTTTTCAATAGACATACATGCACCCTTTCTCAATAGACATACATGCACGCATATCCTTTCATTAACTAGCCCAAGTACAGTTCTTTGCAGGTTATGCCCTGGGCCGGGTTCTACCAATTTTAGAGTGGTTGAAAGGCCTTCCTGCTTCCTGTCTTCATTCCTTGCCCATTTCTTTTGAAATCCCTGTTGAAAATAACTTTTAATTGGCCTCTGCCTTCCATGAGCTTTAAAACTTTTATGAATTGCACTATCATTTGCCTGCAGGGCCTTCTGGATAGTTCTCTATTTTTTGCACAAGTGACACACAGCACAGCATCTTTTACAAAATAAAAAGTAGCAATAGAAAAACTCATAATCAAGGCTCCTTCTACAATATGTCATATTTGAAGTAAGTTGTAATTCATAATTCTAAGAATCTTGTCAGCTTCCAGTGTATTGCAAAACCTATTGCTGCTACTATTTTGTTATGCATGCACATTATATTATACTTAGTTCTAATATTTTTTCTGTCCTTAGGAACAAAAGGCACATGAAAGAATCCTGCAGTCAGAGCAGATAAGATTCAAACTAAGATATGGCGAGAGATTTAAGGGAGACATGTCCTTTCTAGAGCCACTAAAGTTCATGAAATTTTGCTCTAGCAGGATTAGGAATTCCATTTAAGTCACTCCATATGACACAAATTGTTAACTGTAGAGCTTTAAGTCACTAGAGAAAGCCTTGTGCTTCACTGAGAGTGACAAAGGTCCTTATCCAACAAAGCTATTAATTTCTTTTGCAAGCAATCTTCCAAAAAGCCTTCCCTTGTTTCCTGTATTTTCTTTAGCCTACTCTGTTAACGAGCACTCTCATTTTTGCTCAGATCAACCAGCTGGCAATCTATGTTCCACAGAAAGGATGTACATGGAATCTTTACAAAAAGCAGAATTACTTACTGTGTTTATGAGGCCACAAAAGTGCAGAGTTAGCAAAGCAATGGCCTGTAACACAAGGTTATAATTCTTCTGACATCCTAAACCATGAAAGAGGGCTCAAACCACCAAAACCTCTTCCCTCCCCCACTCCAAGATGGAATTCTCTAGTAATAAGTTAGATTTTTTTTTTAAAGCAATCTAGAGAGAGATTTCCAGACTTCTTACTCTTTCTCCATGCATTGTAAGAAAACTTTGTAACACAGTGAACAATGCCAAAACCCAGGCCATTCTCATCAGGTTAGCCGTGTAAGGCTGTCCACCTACTTCTGATAGGCACAGCAATTATTTCTCCCCTTTTCTCCTTCCCAAGCTGTGTTATTTAACCATGTTCCTAGAAAAAGAGGACAGGGAATTGTGTCTTTAAAGGACTGCTAGAACGGAGAAGTCCCAAAAGGCAAAGGTGGTATGAGAAAGGTCTCACAAAACCACAACATCTTGCAAGGTATTACTAAGAGAGCACCAAGTTGTTAAGATGCTAAATGGTCTTCAATATATGTGGGAATTCTCATTAGTCTAATTATTATACAGCGAAAGTTTTTCTGATCTACAATCAATATTGTATAAGCAGCAGTAGTAGTATAACTGACACAATAGTACACTCTAGAAATTATTTCATCCATTGAGTTACAGAGTTAGAGTTTCTTAATTTAAATGTATGTTCTTCAAAATGTTTTCAGCAATGATACTGTGGTAACTCCACATGTGCCCCAGCATTAACTGATAGGTTTCAATATCAAAGTTTAGAAGGCTTGCACATGGACCCCACATGTGCTTTTGTGCAAAACTTCAACCAACCAACCACAACCACCCTTCACCATTCAAAACATTTGGTCATCAAAGACTCCAAAAATACAAGCAGGACAGATTGTGGGATTTACACTGAAAATAACATATTGTATAATCACAGTACTATAGGTAAAGACACCAATGTTCTTTTTTTGAGCAGGTTTTGTTTCTTTTTTTTGTTGAGTGGGTTTTAGCATTAATTTCCCTGTGCAAATTGTGACTTGCAAGCAATACTCCCTCAAGAATCTAAACCGAGGAATTCTTGTTTCACTGGTCAACCAATGACTGCAGTGCTGCCCTCACAAACCTGGCATATGATCTGACATCAAAGTTATTATTGACTTCTTGGCAAAAGCTGGAGGATTAGTCCATGTTATTTTACACCTAAAAACAGGCAAAAGATGAAACCTGAGTTCTGATGGTGTGCATGGATATGTGGAGGGAGAAAAAATGTCCTGTTTCATAAGATATTACATGATATTATCCATTTTATATTCTTTAAAATAAGACAATTTTACTTAATGTCAGACAGAGAAGGAGAGAGGCAAACCCCCCAAAAATATAGTCCTGTTGATATAGTAAGCAGAACCAAGGAAACACTCAATATCAGCAGGTTCTTTTCTCCCAGTGCCAAATGCATTTTTTGAGAAAGACAAGGAAACATATGAACAAGGTCAGATTAGTTTCCAGAAAGAATTTGGTTACGAATATTGGATAAAGCTGTTGTCAATGACTGGCGCAGGAAGTGACACAACTGCCTTATCAGACATAATGATTTTTAAGAGACATTAGGCTTGTTCTTTTATTACTCTCTGCTGCTACCAACTTTCATTGTCACTGATCTATTAATGCTACAAAGAAGCACAATTTTCTTTTCTTGTCCTACTTTCTCAAGAAGACGACTGTACGTGTTTGGTTTTTTTGTTGTTGTTTTTTTCTTTTTTTTTTTTTTTTCCAAATCAGTACTAAGCAATCTAGGGATCGTAACAAACGTGATGACAATGCTACATGGCAACAAACTGGACCCTGCTCCAGGTCTAGGATTGGCCTTATGCTGACGACATCACTGAAATAGCTGGATAGGATATGTCTCTTTCCACCTAGGAAACACACCGATATTCCTACACTGGAATTTTTGTCACGATCATGCTGATGTTCCAGGCGCTAAAGTCATAGTTGACATTGATCGTAAAAGTGTTCTGTATATTTTTATGTGCTGACACTGAACAGGCACCTAGTGAATTATTTGTTAAAACATAATAAACAATGAGTAACAATAAGAGTAAAGACAGTTATCTTCCCTAATTATTTAAAAAAAAGTTAGGCTCACTAGAAATGGCAGCTCAGACTCTTGGTGGGTTCCATATTGCTGCCACAGGCAGTGAGAAGGTGGTGAAATACAGTCATAGACAATGTGGCATTTGTGCCCTCTCGTAAGAGTGCAAGGCAATGCTGGTCATGCATCCATTAACAAATGGATTAACAAATTCCATGTAGCAGACATAATGCATACGCTATAGCAGCACTTCACACATCAACAGGCATAGAACACATCTTAAACATACGTAACAGGAGCTGGAATGGAACAGCGCTGAAAAGGTTCCAGCCTGACAGCACAGAAAATATGACCAGAGGAAAACTTATTCTCCTGTCCCTTGAGGATGTACTCCTGATCACCTGAATACAGTAGCTGAATGAAGCCCTCTGTGCCTCAGAACCACAGTCTCACTGGTGGAAGGAAAATGCAAGGGTATGGGAAAAATGTTCGGAAAAAACATGGTCCAACAGTGAGTTTCACACTTACATACACTTGAATAGCTCAACTGTTCAGAATTTTCTTGAATTAAATTTACAGAGGACATTCATTGAAATTTTCCCATTCCCAAAATACTTAAAAGCCAGTTCAGCTATGTTCAGTTACTTGCAATATATACACATTTAATTTCAGTCATGCCTAACCAAGCACAGTAAGCTAAAGATCATCAAACCAAAAAACTATCAATTATTCCTGTTCTGTAGCTTCCACTATACTTTAAAAAGCAAAACAAGAAGATAAGATTAGTAGTTTTTAAAGTGTAAATATGTATAAATTGATATTTTCACTTGTGCACTTTGAAAGTTCCATATATCAAACTCTGCTGGTTCAAAACCACAGCTAAAATGCAATGAAAATTAACTACTGTTCTCAAGAAATACAGTACAAGCAGAAAGCAGATAATTTTGCACGTAGGTGAACATACAGTCTAAAGAAAAAGAAAACCCAGCAAGTTTTCCATGCCTGCTTGTAATTGCACATTTTCACTGGTGAGAACTATCTGACACCTGGCAAACATTCGTACAATCATAACCAAAACGGGTTTGGAAAATGTCATTGTTCTTACTAAACCATCTCTATTCTGCCTTTGTACAATATTGCTCCTTCCACTATAGGCTGTGAAATGAGAAGTATCTCTGCTTAGTTAAACCACATTCAGATCTGACACATGCAGAATTGTGAAGAAGTAATTACAAGTAATTACAAAACTTTGCCCATCAAAAATTAGAAGGGAGGAAAAAAAAAGGGGGGGGGAAAGAACTTTAATGACTGGTTCAGCAACACAACCCTGTCTGTGCATGAATCTTAAATTTAATTGTAAAATTCCATTTATCCTAAAAAGACTGTTTTTCATAACAGATTTAAATGCAGTCCCACTAATGTGCACATTTTGTGGTTTAAAAAAACTCTGTTAGTTCTTGTGTTTTTCTTAATGCAGTGCTAACCAACAGCTTCTGAGAGCACTATACAGGCTTTTAAACACTAGGATCAGTTGCCAGGATCGCCATGCAAGTGTGCCAGGCTGTTTCTGGACCTTGTCCTTTGCAAGGCACAGGAACTGGGAATGCAACATAAGATTATTTGTTTTTATAATTAAAAAACAGTAGATTATTATTATTCATTAAACCAAGATGAAAACTTTCAGCTTCATTCTCCCAAGACTAGATGGGCTAGCACACAGCATGGAAAACATATGTTCAGCCAATGTACGAAAGTACAGATGCAAAAGGAGTAAACAAAGCATCACTTGGCAGCTTCACTATGGGATGACTATGAAACAACAGTAGCTGACTTGAAGCAACTCTACCTTCACCTCAGATCCAGGAACATTAGTAATGTAATATAAGGGGACAGCAGGGAAAAAGGAGAAGCCAGAAATATCTGAAAGGAATTTGGAAGAAAGCCTAGAGGAGATAAAGTACAACTGTAATGAAAAACCTTCAAAGAAGGGTTTTTCCTTATTGCCTTTTTGCTCTACTTCTTAGGTTATATTTGCAGTAATTCTGGTTTATATGACTTTTGATATACAGATTTATTTTTTCCTGACAGAATGCACCATGAAGTTTTTATTAAGAAACGACACGCTAAGAGAACACTTCTCATCTATTATAAAATAAGCATAAAACCTTGCTCCACAACAGATTGGAGACTATATATCTTGTATGAAATGCAATAATTACCTCATGGCTTTTAATGCTAATTTCCTAATTTTTAAGTATCCTGCATATTTTTCCTCAGAAAGTTAACAATAATTTTCTTAAGCAACAGCAACAATACATGGAAAGAAGGAATTTCTATTTGATTTCTAGATATTTGTATGTTTGTGTGGAAAATCTATTCCAGAAAAGTAGCTGACATTTATGTTCCCTTTCACACAGAGATTCCATCACTGTAGAAATTTAGAATTATAGCTGAAAATAAATTTTCTCTCCCTCATTTGTTTTAGCACTATGCTACTTTCAGGGGCCTAGCATAACTGCAGC
The DNA here is from genome assembly GCA_013400755.1 of Pelecanoides urinatrix. Taxonomy (NCBI): domain Eukaryota; kingdom Metazoa; phylum Chordata; class Aves; order Procellariiformes; family Procellariidae; genus Pelecanoides; species Pelecanoides urinatrix. The sequence goes on along the minus strand of VZTQ01000712.1, from coordinate 8,547 downwards.
AATAAGGAGCAAGCAGTATGCAAGAATTCAGGCAAAATAATCCCAAAAATAGCAATGGTAAGCAGCCCAACACTAACACTGACTACCATTTTTTCAGCAGTATTCAAAGCAGTACTGGATAAATGGTGTTCTTCTAGAGACTTCACCTGTTGTGTCTATATCCAGTGAAATATTTTGCTTCTTCAGGATCTTTGCAAAACCGCGAAAGAGATCATAAGATGTTACGGTCTCAGCTGTCAATAATATATTGTGAACAGCCATCACTGATGCAATCCTAAGATGTTAAAAAAAACTAAAAGAGGATCTGTCTTGAGCGAATATAAAATGGTTCAACCTCGATGTAAGAAAGCCTGAAATGATGGGAGAAGGAAAGGGGAATATACAACACTTGGAAGCCTTCAATGGAGAAAGGACAAGTACAAGTCTTCAGCTGTAACTGCTTCCCCACCAAGCTTAAATAGCCAGAAATCATCAGTATTAGAGTACTCACAAGAAAGGTTTAGCACCTCACTATAAAAACTGACATGCTGTCCTTCTTAAACAATTACATAAAATCAGGAACTGATATTACTAGCGTGAGCACTCAGTTATTCTCTGTTCCCTCCCTCAGCAACATTCCCTACGTCTTGCGCTCCTTTCTTAAGATTCCTGCCCTTTCCTCCAGCACCCAAGTACTACTAACCACACCCTCTACCCTGCCACTCACCATGCTACTACGAACTAATCTGAAGGTGCATGAAAAAATTAACCTTCTCTCACGCCCAGCTCACAGTTAATAATGGTGAATGCCCAGCTGTGTATCTGTCACCTCTAGAATGGGTTACGGTAATTCACATGATGTCAAGCTGATGACAATGACTCCAACTGGTACAGGATGCAGCCGCTTGCTTCCTCCATGGTTTAGGTCAAAGTGACACTGCAGGCTCTACTGCCCAATTATTTTTAGTTTCCAGTTCAAGTCCTAGATTCTAATCTCCAAAGCTCAAATTTGTGGTACATTAAAGATTAAATTATTATCTTTGAATATTAGAAATTTATGCACCTCTTAAACAATCACAAAGCTCTGCGTGAAACTTTTTACAGTTGGAAACAAAACATTTCCAGTTGTAGGATTCGAGCTCAGCATGATCTTTCAGAGGATTTTAAAGGGATACAAGAATCTAATTATTTCTAAAAAATATTACAAAACTGTCCTTTTTGAAGGCACTCCTCCACAGTAGCAGAAAGTACACAATTATTTTCTACCTACCCTATTTTCAGCCCAAGACTAGAAGACTAAAGAAAGAAAAAAAAGAGAAAACCCATACTTAAATAAAAGTTTTATCCTAAAAAAGCAAGAGTCAGAAACTGACTGAGGCCATCACTACCGTTAATTCTACTTAGAAAGCTTTGAGATACTATGGTTATGGGAAAAAATATAAATCACTAAGATAAAAGTGATGGGTAACAAAATTAAACTGCAGAAACATTTTTAGGCAGTAAAAATTGCCTTGGAATCTAATTTCCATTCCTCTTCTTTAAATGATCCCATGCGCGTTCAGATTAAAGTAGAATTGTAACAATGTGACTGCGGTGAACTCCACGCCTTGAAGAATCAGATACCTAATATCTGACTTATAAGGCAACCAGACCCAAGACCACCTACTAAGTCACTCAAACTACGTAAACAGAGTTCTTGTCCACATCAGGAAGAATGCTGAACTCTCTCAGATGCTTATTTTCTGATAATTTCACTAGCCTAATTAGCTTCATCTGCACGGGCTCAGAGACATGGAATCAGTCAAAAGAAAAGTAACTTTTTGTTGCTGGTCAGCATATGCTGGATTTTGTATTTAGAAATTAATAAGAGAAATTATTTTCCAGATGCTTCTTTCAGTTCCAGGTGCTCCACCTGCCAAAGGTATTTTTAGGAAGCAAACTGCATCATGACTCTCCTGTTAAATGAAAGAAAAACAAAACAAAAACAAAAAACAAAACCCAAACAAAAAACCCAAATCCAAAAAACTTTGCTCAAAAGTATCCATTATTCCTATGAAGAAAAAAGCATTGAATACTTTCTCTGGAAGTCACTTTAAGTGTTCAAGTCAACAAGTAGTCCTTTCCATCAGAGACACACATCTCACCTTTCAAGGCTGCTTGTTCAGCTTGCGCATACATCCCCAGAAAGAAGTATGTACAGGCAAGGTTCACCCAAACATCTGGATTGCAAGCTGGTTGTTTGGTTAAGGCCTCATATTCCTGCAACAGAAGAGAAGGTTGATTTTTTAAAAATGCATAATAGCACAGACTTGTATTAAATATCATTCTTTCTTCCACCATTTTACAATGTATCATTAAATTATTGAGATCAAATGACTTATTCTCAAGTTCATTGCAGTTCTTACAATGAAACTATTATATTTTAACCTAAGATATGTCCCTAGCTCTTTTTTGTTTACAGCAATAGAACAGACAACAGGGACAAGCAGCACTATAAATCTTCGCTGTAGGTGCATGAATTCTGTCAATACTGAAGTTATAAATATATAAAAAATTTAGGTATATTATTACATATTTATATATTGTTATAAATATATTATTTACATTTATAAAAGATACATATATTAAATTTATAAAGGCATCAACATAAGCAACTTTTCCTCAGTCTTTTCTGATGCTTTCCTAACTTCTCCTCCAGTCAAACCCTGGGAGCCATAAACACCAGGGAAATCTCTTTGTGAATACTTACTAGAGTAAGTGTTAAATATGCTTTTGTAAACCTGTAGGTAGTGTCTCAGTATAGATTAAAACAGCGGTCTCCAAAGTGGGGTGTGTGCACTCCAGTGATTGTGCAAGACAATACCATCAGGTGCAGGAAGAAAGTTTTTTTTTGTACCATTAATAACTAAAATAAATATTTTTAAAGTAGTATTTATTTCATCTTTATCTCATCCTTTTTTAATTTCTTTTTTTGTGTATGTTTTATAATCACATAATATATTATTACAGTAGTACATGTATATAATTTATAAATATATGTATGTATGTATGTATGTATATCAGGGGAGCATGCTCAAAAATTTTTTACTGATTGGGGTGCATGATCAAAATTGTTTGGAGACCACTGCATTAAAATACAAGCCTCCAAGTTGTTATTGGGCAAATTCAAGATTTCCTAATAGATAAAGATATAAATACAGTAAATATTACTAAACTGTGCCTAACTTCACCATTTCCCATTTTAAGACTTACAGCCAACAGCTATAGAAAATCAGTAGATACCATATTCTGATATTTCTTACACATCCACATTCATTACATATCCCTTAATACTGCCACATAAGCTGCTTCATTTCTTGTTATTGGTGAAACAGTAAAAACTTAACAGATCAATCTTTCAATCTACTTTTTTAATGAAGAAAAGCTTTGCAGCTACCAAGCAGTGATATTCCTGAAGAGAAACATCTTTGCTCTGCATAACAATAGGTACTAAAAACAAGAGGTAGGGAGACCTCCCGATGCCATTTTTTTGCTGCCAGGTTTCCTGTTAAATTACTAGGAAGGAACACCCCAGCGCCCCACCACCACCCACCACCTCCTGCCAGTGCTCCTGCTCTCCATCCAGCCATGTCCAACAGGCAGCATAAGGCAAAGCAGGCAGGGTCACGCAAGGTTCTCACATGACCTGCTGAAAGAATGCCATCCACATACTTCCCAACCACCATAAGCCTCTCATCCCTCCTCGCAACACAACCCTTGCAGACTCTGTACTCTTCCTCCAAATACATGAATTGGAATTTCCCCTCTGCCTAGGGAGTTTACCAGATTGTGCCACTATGGGTGGAAGACTTCTTTCTTTGGGCGGAAAGGCGCAGATGTATATATAGCACTAGATAAAATAAGCCATGCCCAAAGGACAGTGAATTCCATGAACATGCTGACAACAATAAAGTTTATAGTTTGCAAGCATAAAGAATGTTTTTTTTTCTGTTGCCAAGTGAAAGTAAACTGCATTCCCTAACAAAGAAGATATTGGTAAGGTATGTCCTTAAAATCCAGCTCAGTCTCGCTAGTACTTCAGGGACTAGCTGTCCTTCCAGAATATTTAAAATAAATAAGTAATAATACAAAAAAAAAAAAGAAAACATTTACATAGAGGCCAACCTTTCTTACTGAGGCTTGTTCAATCTTGACCTAGGCCTGTCACAGAGCTCTGAGAGACAGGCCACTGCTGTTTATTGGGACCATCTGGAATCTTTCAAAATCTGTTCAGATTAAATGCACCCAAAGGTCTCTTTCGGCTATGGCTTCAGGCAGATTAATTAGAAAAGACAAAGTGCATAAACACAAGTCATGTTCTGGCTTGGCCATTCAAAGCAAGCAATAAATAAAGAGTGCTCTAGCAGTACCAATGTGAATCTATGGAAACACAGTAAATAAAAATGAGGACTATTAGTGCTCCTTACCCTGTAGTTCTGGGCCATGAGCCCAGACTATGTGCCGTTGCCCCTTTCCCCACTAAAAGGCATTCAACATCAGTCTCTCAAAGACTACTTTACAAAAGCTTTCCCCCCTCTTCTCCAAAAAACCCAACAAAACCAAACAAACTAAATACTCCAAAAGCTTTCCCAATAATCAATCTGTAGCACATTTTTGCCAACCAGGAGCATAACAACCTCTTGCTACTTCACCCTCCTCCACCTCTCGCCCCTATTATGAGACACACGTACTTTTCCTCAAAAGCAGGCTGCCAGGTTGATTGCCTACAACTACGGGCACCTACTGACAATGCTGAAGCCAGCAGGATTCTGCTCAGTGACCTTATTACTTGTCTGGATTCTCCAAGCTCATAAACACAGATCCTGAAGAGCCAATAAACAGGGCAACCTATAGGGCTGCCCTGTAAGTGCTCAAAGGAGGTGTGGAGATAATCATCATAACCTGGCTGCAGTCATGACAGAGAAGCATAGAGAACTACCCCGAGCCAAAAATCCATCTCTTACTTTCTAGTTTCAGCTGTCAGGAATTTGAGCGTACCTATATTCTCACACTTCCAGCAGAAGTACTCAAGCAAAACCAGATACTGCTCATACCACTTCCATAGTATAGCCCTGTTCCTTTCATGATTTACTATTCGACTGAAATTATCCTGAGCAAAATCAGGGTAGGCAAGAGGTCCCATCCAGTGAAGAGGTGGAATGGCTCCTGATTCTCTGCTAGCAGGGAGGTGGCAGATAGGAGAGACTGTCGGAATCGCTGGCTGTAGTTTGTGAGATTTTAACAGAAACAATGCATTGAAGGCTCTGGCCCGGGGATCATGCTTTGCTCTCACGTGTGCAGTTGATGGGCCAAAATAGCATTACCATGTCTGGCAGCTGTCCCATTCCAGCATCCTGTGTGCCTAAACATGGTCAGAGGGTGCAGAGTGCAAATGTGAAACCTGTTCTTGAACCCAACCTAGCAGTGCACCTGCCCTTGCCAATTCCTCTCTTAAATTGTCAATACCTCAAATATGTCTTTATAACCCTTCCTTTCTTAGGCCCTGGCAGCTTCAATTTAGAAGATCAGGCAGCTCAGAAACAGAATCACCAGACTGATGCTCTGATTCTAGTCCTTGGGTGACACTGGGAAATTTTTCAGGAAAGGTTTAAGGTTAGTTTAAGGTTAAAATCAGGTGGGTTTTTCCCCATTAGGGATAGTAGATGTGGAAGACTCCAGAAAACTAATTAGATGCTGCCATCCAGTAGGGCAGTTCTGGGTGCCATATGATGCCAGGAAGACACTAGCCATTCACTGTTAGTAAAAAATCAACTTGTCAGTGAAGGAAGCTAGACAGTTTCCAGGGAGGGACTGCCACCAGGACTGCTGGAAGAGTCGAGTCCAGTGCAGTACCATTTGTAAATTGGTGTACAGCATTAGGGATGATCCCACCAGACCAGTGTCAGTGGCATATCCTTTGAGAAAGGCATCTACCTACTAAGAAGGCGAAAATGTGACCCTAGTGAAGCTAAGGTTAGCGCCCTACCTAAAGAACACCTGTTGGTGTGCCTATAATAAGAGAATGTGAATTCTCTCATGTAAATGTGCCAGATATTTTGCTGTCATTCTCTCTGAAGATATTCTTGGAGCTGGAGGTCTGTGTGTTTTTCAATTTTTCCCTGCTTCTCCCAGTAGTGGATGATGGGAATTGGGGTGATCCAAAATTTGCCGTGCAACCAGCATACCTGGCTCACTATGAAAGTATCATTATAAATAAAAGGATTATTGAACAGCATGATTTCTGAAGACCCTCATTGGGTATACGGAATACAAACAATGAACTGGGAATATAGTGACACAGACTACGCGTTGTCACTTGCAGGCACTTAGGAGTGTGAATCATTTAGATTGTGTATAATGTCACTCTGGAGAATTCTGCAGAATCTTCTACCCATAGTATTTTATTTACAGTGGTCCTGGTACTCCCCAAAGAGTGCTCCAAGATCTAGAGGGTATAGATAATCAAGGAATATGTCCTTGACAATACAGCAATAATGCCTCTGTAACATAGCAGAGAAGATACAGTATTACACTTCAACCTTGATGCTGATAACTGAAAGGCAATTCAGCCTCCACAATCAGCACTCCTTCCCTTGATCACTACAGGCTTGGGAATTACAACTACGGTATTCTGTCCCAAAAGAAACTAGGTTGAGGCTCATTTCCCACATTCCACCACAAAATGACAAAGTTACCAGGACTCATCACTGTGCCAGAAATCAGTCTTAAATCTGAAAATATAGGCCCTGTGATCTCTCACTTGAAACACACACACAAACAAACCAACCACAAACCATGCATACAAACCTTTTATTGTCCCTGCTTGAAAAACGGGAAAAAGACGACTATGTTGCAGTTTTTAAAAGCTTGAACCAACAGCATCACCTAGTGGTGAATCAAACACCACATATAAAACCTAATCTCTAAAAATAAAAAAAATAAAAAACACTGTTACTCTTCCATTGAAGGAAACATTTAAAATCTATTCTGTGTATAAAAGCACCTACGGGGTGTTCCAAATAGCAGAATTTATTTCAAAGAAATGGCAATCTATTTTTCATTTGTATACAAACCTTTTTCTTTTTTTAAACTTTCACTCCAAATTAACATCTGACATCTAGATATAAATTAAGTAGAGCAACTGTTTGTTACATTCCTAATTTTTAAATTCCACAACTCTAAACATGAATATGTTCTATACTACTATTCTACATTCTGCACTGTCAATTTGATTCACTGAGCATTTCTAACGTCTCCAAGGGATGTTTCCTCTTCAATTTTTTAAGGCAAGGGGAAAGTGCCTTGTGAACTTCCTTGTAAGCTTTAGAAATTCTATTTCTGCCTCACATATGAATCTTGTGCATATGACCATGTATTGCGATAGTTAAAGACCTAATTTTATCTAAGAGGGAAAATATCATCATTGTTCTATAATCTATTTCTCCATGGTTATTTCCTTTTGCTAATACTTCAAATTATCATCCGTTTTTAATATTTCTTCCAGGGAAAGCAAGTTAAAAGACCACAAAAAGTTTTCTCAGAGCACAGCTATACTTCACAGTGCATCATGAAGGAGATCTCCCCCAGCTGACATTGACCAAAATCAGTAAGTCTTAAACGGTGCAATAAAGCATTGTATGGACTCAGCAATTCATACCTGTAGGAATACAGCAATGAGACAAACACTACTCAGGCAGACCGAGTTGTTTCCAAATCTTCACTAGCTTATACACAGCCTTCTGGGTACCACCACACTACTCTCCACAACACTCCCTGTTCTGCTGTGCACACTGATTCCAAGCCCTCGGAGGTACAGAGCAAGGTGGGCAACAAAAATCTGTTAAGACTTCTACAGAGAAATATGCTAGCACAACTGAGAAGATAAAGGGATCCCCAGGGACACTGGCAACAAACTCACTGGCAACAAGTTGAGTTTCACTGGAAACATAAATGGACGCAAGAGAAAGAACTGCACATGGACTCATACACTGAAAGAGACAGAACAGCACTGTATGGTGCAAATATTAAAAATGTATGCATATTTGAATAATCAACATGTCTTTTAGTGACTTAAAGCTTTTGGAGAATAAGAATGTCTCATTTCATTGAATTACCTAATACAAGAAAACATAAAGAACAATAAAGTACATTAAATGGCCAGGGGCATCAACCTCTAAAGAAAGAATTAAAAAAGCATGCATATTACAGATCAGCTACACAATGATGACAAAAACGTAATTAAACCCGAAAAACAAAACTGTGGAAAACTAGCTGCAAAAAGGGAATGGAAAATTTAGGACATTTAAAAGGGCAAATTAGGCAAATTAAATCAGACAGTAAATAACATTAAAAAAAAGTCTATTTTCACAAGCAAATACCTTTTTTCAATCCAAACTGCTCTCCACAGCATCTGCCTTATTACCATACATTTGTACCTTAACTGGCGGGCAGAACTGTTGCCTAATACAATATATCTTCCTCCTGTTGTCATAGCTTTATGACAACATCCCGATTTCATAGAATCATAGA
>VZTQ01000710.1:119877-245822 GCA_013400755.1 Pelecanoides urinatrix | reverse complement strand
CGGCGGCGGCGGCGGCGGGCGCCCTGCGGGGCTTGGTGCGGGGCGGCGGCCGTGCCTCAGCCGTGATGATATTGCTGTCGCCGCTGAGGGCGGCCCTGGGGCTCCCGGGTAAGGGAAGGGCCTCGGGGCACTTCTGTTGGCACTCCGGCGCTGCTCCTCCGCCGCCGGCCTGGGAGCCCGGGGGAGAAAGGGGTGTCAGTCAGTCAGTCAGTCAGAGGGGAGAGGATACGTGTCCGTGGCGGGTATATATACCGTGTGTAATGGCCGCGGCGAGGTGTGTTTGCTCTCGGCAGAGCGCGGGGCGGGCAAGCAGGAGCTGGCATCCCCTCCTCCCCTTCAGCGCCGTGTCTCGGCCGGGGCACGTCCTGGGTGGGGGTGGGGATGTTGAACGCCGTTCCTCTCCGAGGGACGGGGTTTCTGACAGGCCTTTCCTCCTTTGCCGAGCCTGAGGGGGCGGGTTCGGTGCGTGTGCACGGGGGAGGGCAGGTACTGCGCAGCCTGTGCCTGTATGCAGAGCAGCTGCTTTCCCTCCTGTGTTTAGCTGGCTGTAAGCTCCCCCTGCTGCTGCCGCTGCTTTCTGAGGAGCTGGAAATAGGAAGTGGGGCAGTTCGCTTGCTGAAGCATGCCTATGTGTGGGGCTTCACCAGGCACCTGAAAAGCTTTGCTGGCATTCACTTTCGAGTGAGATGAACCTCTCCCCAAACACATAGTTCCCCTTCTTGCTGTTCTAGACTCAGTGCTTGTCTGACTTGCTAAGTTTATTCATTGCCTTAAATTTGACAGACAGCTGCTCTTCCTGATGAGGTAATGAACCTTATCTGAGGTTGCATAATGTAGAAGCTTATTTGTCACTAAGGGTGCACGTTTTGTGTCTGCATAAAAACATGAATACAGTGGTCTTTCATTGATGTTTTTTCTTTCCTTCTGTGTGTTTAGAGTGATAGTGTGATCAGAATGGCTGGTTATTGAGTGTGCTGTTATGTGCTCCGAGACTGGGCTAAGCAGCAGTTTCTGCTGGCGGAACTGGTGGCCTTCTTACTCCTGTAGCATAGACAGTTGCATGAAACGAAGTGTGGACAATGTTGGGTCCATCTCTCTACCAGAGCTTTGTTAATCTGCTGCTGTTGGCACTGGGTAGGTCACAGTGCTGGAGCATTCCCAAGGTGGTTTGGAGGATTTCTTTGGCTTTGACATATAGCGCTGGCCTCAATCACAGTTTCTGGTGGTCATAACACAATTAAAATTGCAGTGTTTCTGATATGAAGAGAGTTCCACAGCATCAGGCAAGGGATCCGTGTAGCTAGCTGTCTGTAACTTGCTTTTATAAATACTAAGTACTACCCTGCACCCTTCAGAAGTGCTTTCCTGCTCTTACCAAGGTCTTTCATTGAAATCAGGAGGAGAAATTACTGGGTAGCTGCTCAGTTATTGATGTTTTTGTCTGTCTAAAGGGAAGTCTGAGAGTGTGATTCCAGTGAGCCTTGCTTTTGGATTGGCTGGGGTGGTTGCTTTAGGGTTTTGCATTATTCAGGTTAGGATTGCTGCTGGTGCACTTACAGTAACTTGTTAAATGCAGAATACTAGTTTGTGGAATAGCTTAGACAGTGGTTGTGTCTTGTAGCTGCAATTTAAACCCTGCCCAGTGTCAAAACAGTTTGAGGGCACCTCCAGAGTGCAGCAGGATGCAAAACCAGTGACTTCGGGGCTGGTTATCAGGGCTTGAGGGGAAGAAAAATACTCCTAATGCTTTTTCTATCAAGTTTAGCACTTCTTGGTGTATCTCCTCTGTTGCTGGCAGGTGAAGAAGTGGCTGGCTTACTGATAGAGATACACACAAACCAAAAGCCATAGCATGGATGCATCTGAGTAAATATGCCTTTACTGTGGCATTTATCCTCCTTTATAATAATTGGTGCATCAATAGGATATCAATCACAGTTTCTGGTGGTCATAACACAATTAAAATTGCAGTGTTTCTGATATGAAGAGAGTTCTACAGCATCAGGCAAGGGATCCGTGGTCTTCCTGTAGCTAGCTGTCTGTAACTTGCTCCCATTCTTTCAGGAAAGATTTAATGGTTTTAATCTATAGATCAAATGGTATAATTTCAGTTAGACTGTGGAAAGTGCTGAATACTAGCTGCATCCTGCATCTTCTATGCATCCACATTTACTCATGCACATGCAAGTTTAAAAACAAACAAACAAAACCCCCAAAACCCCTTGAATGTAATCTGTCTGATTGATAGTGAGAAAACAGAACTCAAAGCTGCGGTCCAGTTAAGTGGTGTGATACTGTCATGGCCTGTTTTTTGCAGTATTTATCCAATTATTATACCACTAAGAAGTCCTGATGTATTATTTGGGGTTGCATAGTTTTTGTACCCCACTGTTGATTTACAGTATTGAAGAACCAGACTTCTAATCTAAGAATTAAGAGTATCAAAGTCTTAGAAGTCTCGACGAAGCTTTCAGTTTAACAAATTATCTTGCTGAGTGGGATAATAGAGTGGATTAAGTCTCCATAACACCTCTCTACAAGTCACTTGCCCTCACCCACAGTAGAGGTACAATTGACTGCTAAACTTAGATTAAATACTGTAGCAGCTGTTGAGATTCAGCATAGTTATTCATGAGTTAGCATTTCTTTCGTTAATCTTTTTTCCTTGTTTGAAACCAACTCAATTTTTTTTGATGGTTATTAATTTGAATAACAGAGTCCAACCTAGTGTTTGCTTTCCAAACGTGCCTGGTTTGTTATCTTGAACTAAAACAAAACAAAATAATTTTAAGTTTATGCTGATAGGAAAATTTCTCTCTCATGTAATATGTTGCAGATCACTTTGACAGAAGTTGCACTAAATGGTCTTCCGTTTTTTAAATATTTGGGTTTGCAAAGTGGTATTTCATTCTGGATAAACATAGAACAATCTGAGTACAATAATGTACTAATCTGAGTTACAGTAATGTAACCTCTCCAGCAAGAATACACCAAACAATGTAATAGGATATGTGTGCCTCTTTTGGACATGCATAAGAAAATCATAGCTCTACAATGGTCAGCTCTGTTTTTTCTTATGGGATGTGTTTAATGTATTGCTCTGTATTTACAGAAATGTGGCTTTATTTTGTTTTTTACCTTCTGTGCTTCATAGCTGAGAATACGACTAATGTTAAGGTGGCATAGTATTAAAATGAGCCTTTTTTTTTTTTTTTAGTGTTCCTGCAATAATCTTTAACTTAAGCAGAAATAGCTGTTGATGATATGATGAAAAAGGCGAGATGTTATTTATTTCATTTGGTTTTAAACAATGCTAATGTTGTTTTATGTTCATCATGTTGAAAAAGTTAGTCACAAGTTTCTTTCCCAATTCTCACTTTTTAACTTCCCCATTGTACATCTCTTTCACAGATCTTCTGGATCTGGGGGTTTGATACAGATGAAGTTTTGACCTTCAGTTTTACTTTTTAATCAAAAATTTGTCACCTTACGTACTTGTAAACTTAACCAATGCACACAGTACTTTAGTCCCAAAATGATATTTTTTGAAATTTAGTCTGGAAAAACAAAAAGGAAAAATAAAAAGTTAAACTAAGCAGATGAAAAACCTTATTTCATGTGAAATGAGTAAATATATTCAAGATTGTATAAAATATGAGGACAAATGAAGTATAGGAAATCTTAGGATTTGGCTTCAGTTGGCTACTTTGCTAATTGCTGAGTGAACTCCTTACACAGTTAGCATTTAATGATTTGAGAACGAATTACAATTAACTTTCCTACCAGATTGATCAATACTAGTTAATCATTGAAGAGTATAGGAGATAACATTTTTCTTTTCTCTTGAGCTAAAGTATCTTATTTTCACATAATATGTCCATATTTCCTGAATCCTGATTTTATAAAATAGTATTTCTGCCAAGGTTATCATGATGATTGTACTAAATAGCTCTTTTTATTAGTTTGCAGGCTGAAATCATCGGTCAGCTTTCTTACTCGACCAGATCGTCCAAATCTTGCTTATCATAAACTAAAAGGCAGGAATCCAGGGGTTATTTTCCTTCCAGGTTTTAATTCAAATATGAATGGTCAGAAAGCAACTGCTCTTGAAGATTTCTGCAACTCTCTAGGTCATGCCTTCATCAGGTACATTCAGAGCATCATTCCTGAGAAAATGAAACAAGTATCATGGGTTGGGGGAAGGGTTTTTAACAAAAATATGTAAATTTGGCACTTGGTTTGGAGTGCATGCTGTGCTGTAGAGAAGCTAAGGAGTGTCTGTCTTCCATTTCAAATGTAGGCTTTCTGTCTGTAGAGAGACTGAGGTAAATCAGGAGAATGTATTCTGAAAGTAATTTGGAACATTCTCTGATAAATTTCGGTAGTCTAGCTAATGCTATGTGTTACATTAAGGCTATGGGCACAAAAATGAAAAAGAAAGGAAAGAAAAGCTTAGAAATTTTAGTTTTGGGACCTGGAGTTCTAATTTCTGTAAATTATTGCTGTAAGTGTGCTTCTTAACTGCCAAAGATTATGAAGCTATCCAGTGCCTCTGTGGGTTTTGAGGAATACGCATGTGCTTGGCGATATTCTCCTTTGATAGACAAGGTTGAATGCTGAGTTTCATAAGTCTTTCTAGTTGGGAATAGCATTTGAAAGAGAGTTTGTACATTTTAAAAATACCTTTAAAATTGAGGTATGTTGCATTTTGGCTGTAAGGGAAATTCTCTGTCTGGGAAATACCCTGGTAAACTTGGGTATTATTATATCAAATGGTAAGAGAATGCTGCATCACTCAATTGTATCTGTTGCATTTAAACTTCTTTTGATGTGATTTCTGGTGCTAGTGATATGCAGGACCAATAGGAAAATATCCAGTGTGATATCTTGTCCCCTGCTTAATTTGATTAAACAGTACTGTTTAGTTAGCTTCTGTGTTGCTGTGGACAGTACTATGAGTTTCATTTTGATGGTTACTTTTTCAGATTTGATTATACAGGATGTGGAAGTTCAGATGGTAACTTTCAGGAGTGTACAATTGGGAAGTGGAGGAAAGATGTTCTGTCTATACTGGATGAACTTACAGATGGACCACAGGTTATATTTTATTTTTAAATATAGAATGATTTTTGTCCTCAAGGTAGAACATTGATCAAAAATACGCCATAATAGCTCTGGTCAACAGTAGCTTCTATTTAACAGCTTACACCTGCTCACTTTCAAGCTGAATCATGTGCAAGGTCATATTCGTAGGACCTCTTTTGCAAGCAGGTAGATCAAAAAATCATGGAAACATCGTTTGGCAGGACTTCCTGGAGGTCGTTTATTAGAGCCTCCTGCTCAGAGCAGGACTGTCGTCCCGGGGAGTCTGAGAAAGCCAGGAGGTTCCACCTGACAGGGAACAGGCAACTGTTCCAGTGTGGCGCAGCCCTCTTCATGAAAAAGTGTCACTGTCCCAATGCTGATGCATTAATTAAAGGATTTGCAGGAATGTTACAAGTTAATATACTATATATGATGAAATAGCTTAAAAAAATCAGCAGAAGCAGCATTTGACTTTTCAGTTACTTCAGAAATGACTGTGAGAAACTTGGAATCTCCTGCAACCTGGAAATACCTAGTATTGTGTTTAAAACAATTTTGTATTGTGAATTGCTGTTGTTGACCTCTTTCACTGCACTGAGCCTTTACCATGTGCATTTATTTTAAGAAGGAAACATAAAGTATGCATATGATACTGAATTATTTCAACTCTCATTTTGTTTACAGTGTTTCAGTCTCAGACAGCAATAACCAGCCATGCCAAACAAAAAGAATAATAAAATACCAGATCCTGTGGTGCTTACTCAGGCAAAATTTCCACTGGAGGTGACAGCAGTTCTGCCTGGGTAAGGACAGCAGGATTATGCCCAAGGTTTAAGTAGTTAAGCAAAATGAAAAATGATGCTTTGTAGAAGAAAAAAAATTAGCTGTTTCCTGTAAAATAATATCTTATTTTCTCTCTTTTAAGATTCTCGTGGGCTCCAGCTTGGGTGGATGGCTGATGCTTCATGCAGCAATAGCACGCCCAGATAAAGTAGCTGCTCTAGTTGGAGTGGCTGTAGCAGCAGACCATCTTGTAACAACTTTTAAGAAGCTTCCCATTGAGGTAAATGCTGATGGTTGGCTTTTGTGCAATCTAAAAAAATCTATCGAGCATTTAAGAAATTCTGTTGTTCAAACTGTACTTTTCCTGCAAGTCTTGGGGTAATTTTTCTGTGTTTGTGGTGGAGGTAGGCTGAAAATTTACATTAATCTAAAAGTGTGCAAAATACTGTGCTTCTAGTGTGAACGCTACTGAGAATGTGTTTTATTATTACTGTGGCATATAGGACATGAAGTCAGATACCTGCAGTTCAGCAGTTCATTAGATTTCGGTGTTGCGTAACTTACATTTGCATTCAAATTGGATCCTGGTGCTTTCAAGGATGGAGAAGTAGCTGCTAAAGCAATCGAGATGACATTGGAATCTGACACAGGTTGTGTGTGTAGAAGGGGAATTCTTCAGATTATTGTGTTTGGGAAGACTAAGGTTCAGGTGGTGGGAAGTCTCTGAGTTGTTTCCTTGATAATGGTAAAGTCTAGTCTTCAGGAAAGAAAATCAGGTGTTATAATGTGGCAAATAAACACGGCAATAAATAGCTGATATTTTTGAATAATTAAAATATTTTCCTGATTTTTTTTTTTTTGTAAGGCACTGTGTAGTGTCAGTACTGCTACTTAAGACTAAGGTAAGATTCTGGAAATACAGTATTTAGACACAGCTATTGTGGCAAAGACTAAAAAGACTGATCACTGGAAAATTCCGTTTTGCTAGGATTCTCCTTGTTTGAGGTCCAGTGAACTGATGGAAGCCAGAGAGACTTACGCTTTATTGTGGCTATATATCTTTTTCTTTCTAATAGATTCTGACTGAGAAACTTAATTTCACTGGAGAATCCTAACTAAATTAATTTGCAGGAGGGATGTGCAGAGTAGCTTTTGTGACATGGTAGAGGTTTTGTCTTCCCAGATGCTGGAAGGCAAACAGAAATATAGCTTCTCTGCTAATAAAAATGGACAAAGTGAAATTTTATGCCTGGGGAAGTTTTACTGCATTTAGAACAGAAATAGGTTGAGGCACTCTGAAGAACTCATAATATCTCTCTTGTCTATTCTTTGCTCTCTTTTTTTGTAGGTGCAAAAAGAAATAGAAGAAAAAGGGGAATGGAAGTTTCCAACGAAGTATAATGAGGAAGGGTATTACTCCTTGACATACGACTTTATCAGAGAAGCAGAAAACCACTGTGTGCTAAATAGTCCTATTCCTATAACATGTCCCATACGACTCATTCATGGCATGAAGGATGGTGATGTCCCTTGGCAGATCTCTATGCAAGTTGCTGATCGTGTTTTGAGCAAAGATGTGGATGTTATCCTCCGCAAAATTGGCCAACATCGGATGAGTGAGAAGGAGGATACAAAACTGCTTGTGAATACCGTTGATGATTTAATTGACAAGCTGGCGACACTAGCATAAGCTGCAGAGCAGCATACGTGCATGAACTCTGTGCCTGACCCTTTTCCATGAGTGGCAGAAACCCTGTTCTTAACAAGATGATGCCAGGGCTGTGACTATCACAGTAGGAACTGAGCTTTATCTGCTGTTTCCTTACCTCTGTTTTGTAAATACAGGTATTTTATTAATGCTGCATTTGCACAGACAGTCCAAAATGTGAAGGAGTGCTGCTGGTGTGTTCAGAACCTGTCCTTCACCACTTAACCTTTTTTTGCAAGCTTCTTACACTTTTGTACTGAAATGTTGATTCATTTTTGTTACTATTGGCCTATACAGTAAAACTTTAATTTCCTACGTCTCTGACACCTTTTCAGTATTGTCCTTTTGCTGTAACATTCTTGTATCTTATGTCTGAAATCGTCTGTGCAAGGCAAAATACAACTTAAGTGTTTACTAAAGTTATTGTTATTAGAAATAGTGAATACTATGAAGCATAATAAAGAGATTTTGGATAAATTATTATATTGTTTTTAAGTACTGTTAAAATTAGAAAGTGGAAGGCACACCCTTATGTTGTGCTTGGGATACTACATAAGGAAGAAGTTAATTTCTAAGAACGCAGGGCCTCGAAGTGCAGATGGAGCTCTCTTATCGGTGCTTATCAGTAGGGTTTATGTCCTCTTTTCCAGGCTGTCTTTTTGTAATAGTTAATTTGTGGGCCTACTATTAAGGGAACAATATATAATCTTGGTGTAAACCAAAACTGGATCAATACAGTGACTCTTTTAAAGTGGGAAGTACAGGGCTGTAGGGCATCACTGCCTCTGTTCTATGACTTGAGAACTGTAGATTATTAGGAGTAGTGTCTTCGAGAGTTAGCAGTTTGAGGTACATGATTGCAAGCCTGAAAACTTGCAACTGCAACTTGATAGTTGGATAATTCTTGTAATGTTAATCCTTAGAATTTAGTAGTAAATGGATTTAATTGCAAGTGTGACTATTACCTGTTTTTTGTCAAAAAAAATGGTGCTATTCATACACTTGAGAGAGAGGAGCTTAGGTAAGAGGCTGGAATTAGTTCAGGCTGGCCGTAATATGAAACATCAGTCAAAAGTATATAGTTGTTTCTGGCTTTACTATTTTAAGTAGTAAATGGCATCACTATTGCTACCTGAAAAGACTAAAGCTCCTGGAGGTAAGGTATTTCTAGAGGGTTTGTTGTGTTCAGTGTTAGCCTTGTCGGTAGAAGTACGTTGTATAAAGCTTTGCTGAGGTAGTGGTTTTTAATTTCAAAAAACCCCAAACATCTTAAAAAAACCCCAAACCAACAACAAAACAAAAAACCATAAATTTCAGATGCATTCCTGTGAAGTACAGTTATATTTAGGATTCAATACTGAAAAAATCAAGGAGCTGTGATGTAAAAAACTTGAATTCTGGTATGAGAGTAAAAAGATGGCTCTAGTTTAGATGCAAACCTTCCAATTCAAGTATACCAATTCAATTAATCTGAAGAGAGTAGACTTTTTTCTGTCTGTATCAATATGCAATTCACTACTTACTTAAGCTTTAAAACCTCTTGGATATGTATTTTACTTTTGAGAAAAATCAATTCAGATAATTTATGCAAATTCCTCAACCACTTCCATTCCTGAAGATTGAGCTGTGTTCATATTTGTGTATTGTTAAACAATTGTCTCTTTATATATATTCCTGTTACTTGCATCTAATAAAACCTGAAAAATAGATTTTGTGAGTTTTAAAGACACAGTCAAATCAAAATGAAGTTACTTCAAAACTTTCTGTTCTTAGCTTACCTGTAACAATTTTTTTAATCCACTTTAGTCACATCACATCTCTTAGATTGCTTTGCTTCTTAATGGAAGAAAAAGTTGAAAAAAGTGAACTGCAGTAATTCCGAAGTAATTAATTAAAATTAAGGCCCAAAGTTACCAATTGTGATAGATGTACTTTTTGTTCACACGTATTGAAGTTATTTCAGTAAATGAAAAGTTTTGAGCTATTTTTTTGAATTGGGAGTTACACCTCTAAACACTCAATTGAACTGTAGTACTTCAGACAGGGAAAAGTCTTTATATGTCTGCATAAACTGTAGCTGTGTATTTCTCTTGAAAGAATTGCATTGTATTCATTCAAAGCTTCACTTTAGCTTTTATTAAATAATTGGTCTTTCATGGGTAAGGTCTTTTTGTTACAATGCCTTCGAGCAAGATAGCTGAAAACAAATGTGAAGGGGAGTAGTTGTGCGAGTAGTTTTCAGGTTGGTTTGTTCGGTGGTGGTTTTTTGTTGGTTTTTTTCCCCCTATTATTTTGCTGTAATAACATTAGGTGGGAGAAGGCAGCATAACAGGGTTGACACAATTGTTGAGGATACAAAACTGCAGCAGTGGTTGCTCAAACCACAGCGTTACTGAAATTTAATCCTAGGGAGGTGGGTTTTTTTTTTCCCATGCCACTTGTTTTGTAGTTCTTTCTGTTTTCCTTCTCTGCTTGCTAAATGGAGATTAGTGGTAGCACTTATATTACAGGTACACCCAAAATTTGCTACATACAGCATAAATGCAAAGGCAGAGATGATACTTTCTTCATAGAGACAATATTCCAGAGAGTATTTTGAGATTCAGTGAATGCTAGCGCCCTTCTCTCTGTGTTCACTTACTATTTTCTAAATTCAATCTGCATTCCTTAAACATGAAGAGGTGGCTCTGAGGTAGACCTTACGCAGACAGACTTTTTCGTCTAACATTGCCACGGTAGTTCCATTGGTATTTCTCTTTGCAAGCATAGCATTTTCCTTGTGTTCATGCTGGAAATTACCAGCATTTTGATTACTGTCAACTTGGTGTGTTCAAATGCCTGAGAGAAGGGATAGATGACAACCAGGGAGATTCACATCCTACCCGTGACTAGCTCTTGACCTATCAGGAAGTTTTGACAATCTTGAATAATTGTAATATTCACTTATTATGGTGTCATTCCGATTCAGTACTATGTTTTGTCCCCTGAGTTAATGCCTGTGGCATCTCTTTCGTTTTTGCTAGTAGAAGCCTAGATAGTGAATTGTTTTCAATACTAGCCATGTTTGAAAACAAGTATTTCTTTGATCTGTGGAAATACTGTATTAAACTAGGGTATTACGTATCTGGAAGGCTCTGCATGGTGCGGATTTCTAAAATCCTGTGTAATGAATTCTCATGGTCTGTTTTTTTCTTTTTTTTATGGACTTCTAATTTGCTGCCAAATACAAAGTATGTTTTGTGAATATATAATATACCTTTCCTCTGCATGAAATGGTCAGTGTCTTAGGCTTTCAAATTTGCCAAGTCTGTCTTGTGCTGCTTGGGGTGATTGGTTTTCTCTGAATACCTTAATCTACACTTAATTATTTTCAGTAGCACTCTTAGCTCAAGTTTTTGGCATTCTCATTGTCTTCACTTTTGGCAGGTCTGGAAATGACTTCTCGGCTCACCTGTCACTGAGTGTAGTATGGACATGTTGGGGCTGACACTGCTGTCACAATACAAGGAAGCTCTGGACACTAACTGAGCAGCTCAGCTGCTTGTGTTGTTGATTTTGATCAAACAGTACTAGTTGAATAAGCATGTCAAGGTATTTGTCTTATATGTAATGCTTAAACTACATAACATTAACTGCTGCTGAGGAGTTATAGTCATTCAAGTTTCATGAGTAAATAAAAGCTTTTCTAGCTAGGCAGGAAGCTTGATTAGCATATAATACCAAAGAACCAGGTATTAGTTTTCATTAAAAAGAAACAAAAGCATTACCAGCTGACCTCAACTGTTCCTGGTCCTTACCAATATTTTTGTTTCAGATCTGTTGAAAAATCAAACTGCTTGAGGCTTAACTTGTGAAACAAACTATTCTGCCTTCTAAAAACAAAGAAAATGGTGAGGCATACTTTCCTGTGTTCGGGTATAAACTCTGCAATAGACCAGTATTTGTTGAAAGAGCCTCTAAAGCTTATTCAACTTGTTTCCTAATAACCAGTGCTCTTATTCTGTGTATATTGAGCTGTACTAATGCAGTTTTATATACATGTTTTTTTATCTTGTCAAGTATTCTACTTGTTCTGTCTCTTTTGTTGTTTGGCTTTGTATTACACATTTCAGCTGTTTTGAGGGGGGTGAGTTCAATGGTATTAAGTGTTTCATGTAGTTTCAGTTTAGCTAACTTATTTTCTCTTGCATCAACACTAAATGCAAACAAAGCAGTGTTCACAAAAAAACCCCTATCTGGATAGGCCTTAGAAGAACTGCTTCCTGCTGTTTCATTTTTATGTTAATTTTGATTACGTACTGTCTCGGACACACTGTTATTCAATGGGCCTAGGAGATTTATGGTACCATACTTTTCATATCAAATTAAAACGTCTTTAGAGAGAAACTTTCAATCAGCTATGTGTCTGCAGCTGCCTGAATGTTTTCAATGCTCTAGTTGTACTGCAATACAGAGTTAGAACATTTTCTGAGCCAGTGCCTTGGTCAGAGTCACTACATTAGGTCTGTGCTTGTCATTTCTCCTTGGCCCCCCTATACCCTCCTCGGGGGGGGGAGGGGAGGAACAACAAGTGGGAAGGAAAATCGTGTCCTGTGGAATAATGAGATTTGAACACCCTCGTTATTTAAGCTACAGTTGTACTGTTATAGAGAGGCCTACCTTACCTTTTCAGATTTTAAAAAAAAAAAGTGCTAAAAAACTATGTTAAAGATAAAAGCTTCCCTGGAAATAGAAGAGGTTTATGTGTTTCACCTGTCTTTAAGATCAGTGATCTCTGCTTTGAGCTGATGTACAAATTCAGTCAGATGTGTGAGAATGTAGAATTTCACTAAAGCTTGGTGTGTAAGGAATGCATACAGAAACACCAGTGCACACTCGTGCTCTTCTGCTCTTGTTCTCAAGCACAGGAAAGGCAGAGGGAACTCAGTTATTCTGTTTAATAGCAGGCAGCTTGCTACATACATGGTTTTAATGGCACTGTGCATGTTGCGTTTCTCCTGGCAGGTGTTTTCTAGGGGAAGAGATTACTGTAATGGTTGGGAAGAAGAGACAGAGATGAAGGAAAAAAATGCACTGCTCACAGACTTACTGCTCCTAGGTCAGTTTTTATAGCTCAGATTTACTTTGTGACTGTAGGACTTCATCTCTCTTCAATATGTATTTGCCTAGAACAGGAGAGTGTTACTTACAGCCTTGGCCACATTACACATAAATCTAAATTACAGGACCTATTGCAGTCTAGTTGCAGGCTTGACCTTGTATTTCTCTTTCAAGTCCTGCATATGTATGTTACATGGTCCAATGCTTCTATTCCACTAAAGAGAAATGGGCATCCTCCGTACGATGCAGTAATTGTAGCTTGTGATCTGCTCGCGGGTGTGGAATAGTCATGTTCTCAGCCTGCTACAGTGTCTTGATTTGTCTTTGGCAAGCAGCTTCGGCTAGCTCTGCATTTATATTTGGAATGAAAAGCAAATGACAGCTGCTAAAACTTCCAGTCACTTGGTTCTGAAACTAAAATACAGATTTAAAATGTTTTTAGGCTAGCACGTGAAAGGTTGTGTTCTTTTTGGGCCTTCTGGCCTGCACCATGTTGTCCGCTTGCCTCCCACGTGGCAACCTGAGAAGGTCACTGCTGCCTGTCAGGGTGGAAGCAGGTGCTCGTATCTGTGGCGAAGGTATGCTGAACAGTAGCACACTTAAAGGTTGTAGTGATGTAAATGGCCTGCCCAGACTTTGGTCCTGGAAAAGCAATCCCTGAAGGACACGGGCTGCCTGGGATCAGGCCTAGGCCTTACAAAAATCCTCTCCTTTGCTTCGGTGTTGAATATGGTTTGCTGGCAGAAAGTGTGCCAGAGTGTGCTAGTCCTTAGGACAGTAACTCTTGAAAAGGTCCCTAACAGCAAAGCTAATCTCTAATCATAAGAAGAAGCATTTATTTAGTTAGGGAATTTGATCTTGTTTGTTTGTAAATCTTGCTCTCTGTTTTGACCTTTGTTTCAGTGAAATAAAGATGTTACTTCTTTTCTGCTCTTCTGGTAAATGTGTATCGCAATGCATAATTTTCAAACCAAGGTAGTTCTCATAAGGTATTGTTTTTGCTGGGGACAGATAAAACATTGATACAATGAAATGTGTTGGTTTTCTTTCAACGAGTCTGTCAATCCAGCACAAGCTTAAAAGATCCTGAGAATTAAAATGCACAATTTATCTCCAAGGTCATCTTGAATATTGGGAATGCTGGCAATTCTATCCACAGGAGTTGGTTTCCAGTGGTAAGTGGTAACTGTTTCTGCTGGCAAGCTGCCTGGAAGGTGGTCAATGACTTACGAATCCCAAAAACACTTCTGGTCATGGCAGCCTTAGGAGCTGCCTTGTTCTGCAGACCGGAGTGTCGGTGCATTCTGTTCTGTCCCACAAATAGGAAGGTCCTTCCTTCCTGGATTACTTTGCTTTTAATCCCAAATTTGAGGTGTTCAAACTATGCACTTGCTTGGGGCTTAACATCTTCAGAGCTGGCAAAGAAACCCTTTTGCAGGTGACAGAAAGATACTTGCTTAAGTTAGCACTTTTTGTCTTTGAGGCTCTTTAGGTTTTAGATTTCAAATAAATGGGGAAGTAAGAATTTTTAAAGTTAATGTCCCCCGGTTTGGACAGTTAAAAAGATGGCAATATTCCAATAGCTTCTTTTTTCCTCTAGTCTGACTACTTCTCTTGTGTAGAACATCTCCAGGTATCCTAAGACAAAGCAAAGCCATGAATAAAACCAAGGGTCTGCAGAGCCCTTACCTGGCCTTGCAGCTGCCTGAAGAAGGCCCTGTACTTGCACTGAGCTTGTATTGAACCTTAGCATCCTCTCTGCAACTCCAGAAAACGTGACATCACAACATAGGCGTATACGCAGGGAGCATCTTCCAGCAGCCTTTCACAAGTTTCCTTACGAAGGAAGGTGCTATAAATTGTTTTACAGCTTTGGAAAATTTCCTGGGTTTTTTTTTTTTTGTTTTTTGTTTTTTTTAACTTAGCTACGGAAGGTCCATTATTGCACAGTGGCAGACCTGGGAAATGGAGCCTGGACTTCCTGGTTATTCTAATTGCTGGATAGCTTTGTCTGATGGGAATTGACCCAGCATACTTTGAAAGATAGTGCTTTGGGATGGCTGAAATACCAGGCTCTTTCTAAGGAGTCAATTGCCAAACAGCGTATCTAGCAAAGGTTAAGGGCTGCTCTGTAGCAGGGTAAGTTCTACTTTTCCCCCTGTGTTCCAGTTGGAAGACATTGAAAGTTATCAAGTTACCCTGGATCTAAATGTGGGTAGTGAGCTAATTAATGTCGGTTTTGTTGTTGTTGGCAGCATTTGTTTATAGATTTACAAAGATTTTTAAATATATAGGGTAATTCTGTGATTATCTGAAAGCATAAGATGAGCCATAGCGCTTGCAGGCATGAAATTCTTCTTCAAGTATTCAAGCTTCATCTCTATTTTTAGTCGTAAGTTCCAATCTTGTGTTACCAAAAAAATAAGAGGACAAAATCCATTGGAAGCAGTAGGTGAAGTGTTCTAATGGTAGTACCTTTGCTGCTGAAAACCTGCCCCTCTCTTCCAAATCACATTTCTAGCCATCAGGCTTTAATATGCCTGTGTCCAACAGAAGGAACTCGAGTTCCTTCAGTTCTTCTGTGCTTTGTAGCCACATGTGCTTGCCATTTCTTAACTTCTGGTTTTGGTGAGCTAAACAGATAATGATTCTGAAGTGATTACTGTAACGGCTCTAATTTTCAATCCTCTGGTTACTACTGGAGTGACTATTTGAATTTACTTTGTTCTTTCACTACTTTTTCTGGAGAGTGATTGTCAGAAATGGATATATCATCCCCATTGCTGTTGCACCTCCCACGTTTTATTCAGCCAAGTTTTTCGGTCACAGTGTCTTACCCAGCGTCTGTGCCCACCCGCTTGTCTTCCATCACCCTCTGCATTTTTTTTAACATCTGCTTTTTCATAGGACAGAGTGCCACGTTCTGAAAAGCACTTTTCTGACGATGGCTAGACTTCGGCTGCAATGAGACACATTTTTGTCTGCTTCCAGGTAGACTGTTTTCAAGGAGTTTTCTTTATCTTTGTTGTTTACTCATCACAGCCTGCATGAGCTGGGATCTTCTTAAGAGTCTGCGCTTTTTTTGTGACTTCTAACAACATATTAAATAGTTCAGGCATGGGAACACATTCTTGTACAAACTGAATAAAAATATACACAATCATTAATGATTTTTCAGTTACAGTCATATTACAGGACCTACTACTTAGCCAGCTTTAATGTCTTTAATGTGTCATGTTGTTTCAGAGTCAGTTTAGTGTCCTAATCAATGTGTCGCGCAGTAGCCAACTCTAATGTATTACAGAGCTTTTAGTAAATTGCATCAACACTACCACTTGGAAAAAAAAACTCATTCCATTGTTTTTCCCAGGATTGATGGCACAGAAGCAGGCTTATGACTTGATTACTCGTACTTTGGAAACATTGGTGGGGGTCTGGCATTTTTCCAATCCTCTGCACCTTTCCTGGTTTTCAAAGCCTTATGAAAAATTGATATTGATGGACAAGCTTGCTTTTCAGCTTTCACGGTATGGAACGGTCCCTTGAGAACACGTTGCATAGCCAACATCTGTGAAGGGGGAGAGCTCTGCTCTGCAGCTTAGGAGAGTTAAATTACCCATCCCTGTCCCCAGGGTAGGAAACGGGGTCAGAGGCTGATGCAAAGGTAGGTGGCTTTCATGAAAACTCATTGCCAGTGAGCACTGAACGCCCTGGTGTGACCAGAAACAGCCAAGCAACCTAGGTAGCTCTCTTCTAAACAGAAGAACACAAAAAGATCTGAAAGTGCAAAATAAAGTTTCTTATTCTTTGTGGGACTGGCCAAAGAGTGTAAGGCCCGGCCCTTAACAGTTGCTTGAATGGAAAGAACATCAAATTCATGTACTGCCTCTGACTGTTGCAGCTGCAGTTTACTGCTTCTCTGATCTCCAGGCTTGGTTTGCAGTCTTGGCTCCTGCACATTTGCTGTGCCTTCAACAGCGTGTTCGCTGGGACGGTAAGTGCTGAAGCGGTGGCCCTGTCACGTAGCATGCTCTGAGTTACGTAATCAAGTATTTCATAGGGTTTTAAAACTACCAGTGCAGAGAAGAGAAAGCACTAAATGAAATGCCTGTGGAGGACAACAATGAATTAGGTCATCTGTTAAATTTTTCATCTCTTGAATCTGCTCAAGCCCAGCAGCATCCAGAGCAGTATAAATCTGAGAATTCACGGTCTTAAAATGAGAAAGTAATGGATGAAGAGGCCATTATGAGATAGATATATGAGGAGCTGTATTCCTTTCCCCCCTTTTTTTAATTTTTAAATGCAGCAGAAGGACTTTGTTGACAACTCTTATTGTGAACCCACCTCAGGTTTATTACCCTCCTTTCATACCAAGCTGAACATGAATCATTTGCCAAAAGGGAACTATTTCATAGCAGGGTGGATAATACAGCATGGATGAAAGACGTTTGACAAAGTCTGGTGCAACTGAGAGAGGAGCAAAATGATTTTATTTAATAAAGGATAAATCTGTACCAATCAGACTAGAAGAAAAGTCTCTTGTCTTAACTCTCCTTCTCTCCCCTCCCATCACTGCAGTGGCATAATCAAAATTTAAACTACCGTACATGGGCATAGCTCCCTTGCTATCACGGGAGGTATGCTGACTCACACCAGCAGAAAATAGGACCCTTGTGCTTTATAGTAGTTTTCTGTGATTTTTCCCTTGTTTTTAGTGGTTCAAGTTGTTTTCTCGGGACGCTATTGCGCTATTTGATAGCCTAATACATACTAATGATAGGGTGATAATAATATTCTACTACCTGCCTTCTCTTCCTTGACTTTTCATCCTATTGTCCCCTTGTTGAAACTTCTTATCAGCACTTGAACAGGGAAGAGGAGAAATTATTTTTCACACTCTTAGCCTGTTAGCATCGTGATGCAGAATAGGGAGAAAAAGGGTTTGCTTCTGCTTTGTGATTAAAAATAAACGAGATGTGTAGTAATTTCCGTTACCTTCGTTTAACAGAGCGAAGTCTGGCGAAGTCCCTCTATTTATATTTCTAACTATCTGGCACTGGGATGCTTGGTGCAGTTTGGGTTGATGCAGACTAGGTGGAGTAAAACTCAGCCTGTAGGGTGAACAGCGCAAGGCTGAGGAAACATGCAGGAAAACAGACTGCAGATGGGCGAGATAAACAGGATCCCCAGGCTGTGACTGAGTAGGCAGGCCTCTTTAATGGCTCTTAGCAACGCCCCTGCTTTGACCCTCCTCATATGTGAGGAAAATCAAATCAATACACTGTTCTTCAAACCACGATGCTGCAGCAGCAGCAGGGCGTTGTGGCAGCCTTCGTCTCTTAAATTCATCAACGCTTTTCAGTTTGCTGATCTCTGGATATCCATCCCTGCATCTCTGCTGAGGAAGACCCTGACTGCATCTTTAAACAGATTGCTTGAGCTCCCATGTACAACCTTCTTCTTATTAGCAGGTATTAGGTAGGCAATTTTAAAGTGCTTTTGGATTTGCAGGCAGCTTTAACATGGATCTGAGAACTCTATTGTATTCTCTGTAAACATAGCAGAAGCCTCTCTTTAAAACCTCCTCTGTTTTAAATCTTGCTTTTCTTCTGTTTTTGTGGTTGGGCAGGGGGGATTGCTGTTTTTTCCTTCTTTTTTTAAAAAAATGCTGTAGCTGATTTCTGCTTTTGGAACAGGATATTCCCTCGTTGATCCCTCCCCTGTTCTACAGAACAGCTATAACTGGTGCCATACAGTTACTTTCAGTGTTGATGAACATCTGTTCGACTGTCTAACGTATAGGGCAGGCTGCTCACTCTTTTATTCTTTAATTTTCCGGTGTGTACTTCAAAGCTGCAGATCAGGACTCTACCCACTGAGTAAGTTCTGCTTTGGTTCCAGAGATGGCTAACAGAGGACCAAGCTATGGCTTAAGCCGAGAAGTTCAGGAAAAGATTGAACAGAAATATGACCCGGAATTAGAGTCTAGGCTGGTAAACTGGATTATTGTACAGTGTGGAGAACAGATAGAGCACCCTCCTCCTGGAAGGCAACATTTTCAGACCTGGTTGATGGATGGAACGGTAAGTGTTTTGTCCAATTATATACTTGCATGGGTTTATATGCACAGTGTCCTTATTTTCTGTCTTCATCTAGCTAAATTGGTCAGAGCTCATGGCCAGTCCATAAATATATATCTTAGCATCTGATTTATTTCCTTTTGACCAGGAGTCTTAATCTCAGAAGATAATTATTCTACTAGTGCACTGGGATAAGCACAGTACTTACGATTCTTATGAGTCATGCATGTTACATATGAGTATGACTCATTCCTTCAGCACCTTTTCTCATACAGTTAAATGAGATCTGTTTTAAAATCAGATGTATGCTTTTCTCTTTAAGAAATAATCAGTGTTGACAGGGAAAGGTGAAGAGATACAGAAAATTTGAAGGATTGGATTATGTCATCACTGTTTTCTTCCTGGGAATAATTCTGTAGCTAAAACATTGTATTCCATTGGTTTATTGAACAATAGGCAGATGCTGCTGTTTGCAGTGGGCTGTAAGAATACGCTAATCGTTGAATCTCTGCCAAAGTGACTTTAACAATATTTCAATTGACATTGCTTATTTTTTTGGCTTGGGCATGTGGTTTCTTCTCTGTCAGTTGTTATATAACCTTTACCAGTGATTGCTTTGTTGTTTCTAGCAGATTAGGATTTATAGGGTCAGGCTATTGCCATCAGTTAATGAAAGCTTTAATGCATTTCTAATATACTTTGATTATTATCAATTCACTTCTTTGTTTTTAATTGAAGAAATTATGTCCTTGACAGAATCCAGCCAGGTCAAAAGCATTTTGCAGCATCATTTCATGTGCAGAAATTGCCTTCTAGTTTGGTGACTGCTTTCTAATTTTGTTTCTGTATTCATCTCTCAGCTGTTATGCAAGTTAATAAACAGTTTACATCCAAAGGGAAATGAGCCCATTGCAAAGATCTCTGAATCAAAAATGGCTTTCAAGCAGATGGAACAAATTTCTCAGTTCTTAAAAGCTGCTGAAATCTACGGAGTAAGGACAACAGATATTTTCCAGACAGTGGATTTATGGGAAGGTAAAAATAACAAACGGGAAGTCAGCTTGCAGTCTTCATTTTACTTTGCTTTGATGTGTTGTAATGGTGCATTTTGTCTAAGGCATATTCTCTAATGTAATTATCTTTTGTTTCTGTTTGCCTTACCTCATTATCATGTTCTTCCGGTGGTGCATTATCTCCTCTGAGGGGTGTATATTGCCCTGAGGGCATAACGGAGCCTTTCCAAGCTCATGTGTTACCCAAAAGCCCATCATTCTGATAGAAATCCACAGACCTAATACAACAAATGTTCTCTATGCTAATTATTTCCAAGTAAATAGCTTCTAATGGCAAACATGGAAAACCCATATTTTCTGATGACAAGATTTTATTGCGGTTTTCAAATTATAAGCAAAGCTTAAATTAGAGCTATTAAATGCATTCCCAGGAGCATATATGCCTCTGTGGAGCTTATGAGGGCTCATTTAAGACTAGCGAGAAGCAAAACTCACTGCTAACACCATGTTAGCTGAGCATCTCTCTCTAAGAATACAGTCTTTTTAGAGAGGTCACTATGGCAACAGCAAAAAAATTCAGAGTGCCCCTGTAGTTTTGCAGTAACCCAGGTGAAGGCTATCTCCACCCCATGCTCAAAGTGGAAACTGCGTGTTCTAGTTCCTGAAGAGCTGAGTCATTTGTGCGTTCTAATGGCTGGTTTTGCCCACTTCTGTGGTGATGCATCTCCTCCTGGAGCTCTAACCAAATACACTGTATATCCTGCATCTCTCTGGGCAAGGTGATACAAAAGGCTTTGTGTGAGGGCTCAAAACAAGGACAGCTACAGGGTAGTGAAAGGGTCAAAAATCTGCCATGAGAATGAAACAGTGGAACGAGGAAAGCCATCCATTGACAAAGCTGATTTGTGTAGGAACACACATGGAGCGAAAAAAAGTGGGGTCTATTTTCACAGGCTGTCGGGATATTTGGAAGAGATCACTCCTCTGAAGGACATTTCGAGAAATGACAGACTAGCAAGCTCTCTGTGGATAGGTTAGAAGGGAAGGATATACTGACAGCTGGAGTTACTGGGATCTGTAATGTTCTCAGGGTGCCAGATTTGCTTGACAAATCCTACCTTTGGGCACAAGGGCAGGATCGTTTCTTCCAGTTCAGTCTTTAGTGTTCCATCCAATCTACTTTTAAATGTCTTAAATGAAGGGATTTTTCACTTCCCTGGAGTAACACCCTCCCCCACCTCAGCCTAGCAGGCTGTTGAAAGAGAAGCTCCATCTATCTTGTAAGGGATGAGAATAGCTCATTTCAGATGCTGTTCTTTGCAGTCTTTTGCATCTCATAATGGCTTCACACCATGCAAATGAAAGTATGGTACATTGATCCTTACGATGGAAAGGACTTGCTTTGAAGACAAAAAGCTCCTAATGATGGTGGCTCTCTCCTCATTTCCTTTCACTCGTCACCTTTTCTCAACAGATGTAAGGGCAAAAGCTAGTAACTTCCACAGGACAGGAAGTCAAAACACAACTCACAACCTAGGAGGGAGACACACAAGACTTTTCTCCACTGTTATTTTAGTACTTCCCAAAACTGATCTGTGTCTCCTCGCTTTCCCTCCCTTTCCATCCCTCCTGCTGCTCATTTCAGTGCTGAGATGAAACAGTATGTCTCTCCAGCAGGGAGTCACTGCAAGCTTTTTGTGTCTACCCGCAACTCTGACCTCTAGCATCTTGTGCTGCTTCAGGGCTGAATCGTCTGAACCTGGATGCATTAGCTGGACAGAAGGGACAGTCTCTTTTTCACTATTTCATAATTAGTAAAATAGTGATATTCACACCATAGCCTCTTTAGAAAGAGAGGAGATGTGAATGTATGTTTACAGGGAAAGAAAAGTATGTGTGACTGAAAAACAGCTTTTCTCTGGCACTAATTGTTTTCCGAGAGCTTTTGCTTTGAAATTCTTAGTAACGATTAATGAAAATGTTTTAGGATGCAATCTGCTGTTGGCTGTTTCAAACTCACTCAGTCCATCTGGTGCATTTTTCTTCATCTCTGCGACTTCTTGATCCAGGAGAAGTATCACTTCTCTTTTGGTCCTTTCTTACATAAACGTACTGTGCTGAGCAGCTTTCCCTAATCCATGCCCAAGATACCATGCTCACTGTTTTTTACAGATACCTCCCCGGTATCTTTCCAGGTAGGCAAGAGGCAAGCACCTCCGGGTACTTGCTCAGCCTTTACAAAAAAGGAATTTCAGGAATACTACACAGCGGAGTTATCCACGTTTGGGTTTGAACCTTCCCCTTTCTGAACCTGGAGAAGGCAGCCTTCCAGCCAGGTTTCCCCCAAAGAGAAAGGCTTACCGTAAGAAGTGACCAGAGGCCCCTTCCTCCTTCTACAGGCAGTGCCCAGGTCCCCTGAGAGGCTGTGCTGTTCAGAGCACGCTGCAGAGGACACTGAAGATGCGGAAGAAATGCCATCGGCGTGGGTCCCTGCAGCGTGATTCANGCCCGGGCCGCTCCTCCCCGGCAGCCGCTCCCGCTCGCCTCTGACAAATAAAGCAGAGCTGAGCGGGGAGCGTGGGGGGGCGGCCAGATGGCTCCGCGAGGCCCACCATCGTGTTTGGCTACCCGTCTTTTGTTTCTTTGTCTTTTTTCGGCGCTTGCCATCATTATTCAGCTCATTCACTTTCAAATCCCTCTCCGCGTCCCTCTTCGCCCCAGTCAGGCACCGCACTCCCCGTTACACCGGAGGCGTCCCAAGGACGCGGTATGCGGCATCTGCTGCAGCATATGGTACATCTGCCGCGTCGGGAGCTCTGGGTGTTCCTGACTTTTTGAAGTGAGGAATGTAGTGAGGTAACATAGGGAGGAAATGGAAGAATGGTTGGACTGGATGGCAAGAACGGAAGGTATGAAACTGCAGAGCATCGAGTTTCGGCAGCCTGAGAAAAGAAGCCAGTAGGAAGGATTTGAGAGGTNGGCACTAATTGTTTTCCGAGAGCTTTTGCTTTGAAATTCTTAGTAACGATTAATGAAAATGTTTTAGGATGCAATCTGCTGTTGGCTGTTTCAAACTCACTCA
This sequence comes from Pelecanoides urinatrix, assembly GCA_013400755.1. Taxonomy (NCBI): domain Eukaryota; kingdom Metazoa; phylum Chordata; class Aves; order Procellariiformes; family Procellariidae; genus Pelecanoides; species Pelecanoides urinatrix. The sequence goes on along the minus strand of VZTQ01000710.1, from coordinate 222,968 downwards.
GTCCATCTGGTGCATTTTTCTTCATCTCTGCGACTTCTTGATCCAGGAGAAGTATCACTTCTCTTTTGGTCCTTTCTTACATAAACGTACTGTGCTGAGCAGCTTTCCCTAATCCATGCCCAAGATACCATGCTCACTGTTTTTTACAGATACCTCCCCGGTATCTTTCCAGGTAGGCAAGAGGCAAGCACCTCCGGGTACTTGCTCAGCCTTTACAAAAAAGGAATTTCAGGAATACTACACAGCGGAGTTATCCACGTTTGGGTTTGAACCTTCCCCTTTCTGAACCTGGAGAAGGCAGCCTTCCAGCCAGGTTTCCCCCAAAGAGAAAGGCTTACCGTAAGAAGTGACCAGAGGCCCCTTCCTCCTTCTACAGGCAGTGCCCAGGTCCCCTGAGAGGCTGTGCTGTTCAGAGCACGCTGCAGAGGACACTGAAGATGCGGAAGAAATGCCATCGGCGTGGGTCCCTGCAGCGTGATTCAGGGAGGCCGAGGCGGGGGGCCGGGCAGGCGGCCTGCGGGGCTGTCGATGAGCGAGTTCTGGAGCTGAGGGAAGGCACCGACCCCAATTTCCTGCATTGCCAGGGTCCAGCCTGGCTTCAGAGAATGTGTATTATCCCTTCTGTCAGGTGCCTCCAGTGTTAGGTGACTCCCTCAGTGGAAATCTAAAATTTTTCACAGCCCTTTTCATGCTGACCACCGACCCCCTTGTATCCTTTGCTGGAAGAGGGCAAATGTCGCAAGACCACGCGGATTCGGGGTCTTCCCTCACCCGCAGCACCCCTCTCACGCAGCAAGGCGGCCCTGCAAAGCAGGGCCCTGGCCGCGGCNAGGATTTGAGAGGTGATTTGATGGTTAAACTGGGAAGGACTGATACAGGAGCTCTCCAGGACTGCTGTGAGCTCTGTTAGCACAGGGACTGGCTGGAATTGCCAGGGGTTAAATGGTGGGATCAGTCTGAGGTGAAGAAACTGAGACACAGCACTGTTACTTAGCACACTCTTGTCCTTCAGCCGTGTTTTACTGAGTATATTACTGTTCTTTGTACACCAAAGTCATCTCTTAGGAGAAAAGTTTGCTAAGAGGATTATCCAGAACGACTTAAAATAGTATGGGAGAAAACATTAAAATAGCCAGAGGCCTGGAAAACTGGAAATGTCTGAATTGTTAAGTTTCGCTTTAACGCTCTCTCTTTGATGAATTTAATAAGCTCTTGCACATCATTTCATTACCTCCATTTCAGCAACAGTAAAATAGCATTTATAATGCTATTAATGCACTTTTTCAGGGGAGCTGAGGGAGTTAATACATTGGATAACACTGTTTATCAGTATGCCAAGCTATTTGTTGCGCAAGGATTTCTTACATTAATTTCACTGTCTGGCTTTTTAGGGAAGGACATGGCAGCAGTGCAGAGAACCTTAATGGCTTTGGGCAGTTTGGCAGTCACCAAGGATGACGGCTGCTACAAAGGGGATCCATCCTGGTTTCACAGGTAAAGTCCAAAGCACAGCTGCTCAGAGCTGTCTTCCCTGGGAAGCTGGTAATATTGTCTGACTTTAGGCTTTAAGGAAATTTATTGCGAATGGAAGGGAAGAACCTTTCCAAAGTTTCCTTGTAATGGAGAGCTTTTCTCTTCAGAGTCTAGAGGAGAGAAGCAAAGACCCAACCAGGCAGCAACATTTTCTACCCTTCACTGGTTCCCAACTTTATCAGCATCACTGCTAGGCCCACGTCTTACCATATCTTGTTGGCCTAAAGTTACGCCAGGGCTGCTGGGGAGGAGCCCTGTGAGAGCTGTGTAGCGCAGCCTTTTCTCATGTAGCCACCTTACGTGTCCCTCCTGCCCCGGAGCGGGGCCGGCACTACGGGCACCAGGACTAAGGAGCGCGTTGCCCGTGGCTCCGGGTTTCCTCCTGGAGGCACCCCTTTTGAACGAGGCTGCTGCAGGCTGCGTTGGTGTGGACGTGTGTGTGCACGCGTGGGGACCCTGCTGGCTGGCTGGCTTTTGGTAGGGCTCACGGGGAGGAATGCAGCATCCTTCGTAGCATAGCCATCTTGCTGCGTGAGAGGCCCACGCCAATCACTGAAGAGGAGACGCAATTTTCTTGTCCACCAACGTTATCCCTGACTCTTACTCCCTAGAAGGAGAGCAATGATACTTAGAAAATTCAGCCACCAATTTTGATGACATTCATCTATTTAGCAGCTTCAGCTAATCCTCTATATCCATTTATGAAGAAAAGGGAACGGAAATGGCAGCAGCCACGCAGATACGTGTGTCCTAAGAGTAGCTGGCAGGAAAACTGTACCTTTGCTTCACATCAGATAACAGACAGAAAGACCAATGAAGACAATGCTGTCATGGATGTCTGCAAACTCCCATATCGTGACCCCTTTACTGAGCAAAGAGAAGGCATGAAGCATCTTTCCATTTTTCATCAAACCAAAAATTATTTCCTAGTCATCTCTTTTCTCGGGGAGTACCACTTATCTGTGAAGAATTCTCTGTCTTGGCAAAGCTGTTTATTTGCTCTGAAACTTCATTTGTTTTGGCTAGGGAGGCTGAGAAGCAGGGAGAGGAAGAAAAGGAAATCCTCCCACAGTTAGCCCTCCTGCCACACAGGCATATTATTGACATGAGATTCTGCCATCCAAGAGCATTTCTTACGCAGAAATGTCTGAGGCATGTTAACAAAAAGAGTGCTGGCTGCTTGCCTTTGGTTTCCTTGAATTTTCTGATGTCTAGGTGAGGCTCAGCAAAAGTAATGCAAGCTTCACTTGGCTTGTCTTAAACCTTGAGCTAGTTTAACTGAGGCTAAGGGAAACTTGAATCTTAGGTGAATAAGTGCAAACTCCTATGCATTCTTTATATGAAATTAGTTTAAATTAACTTATTACAGTGCACAAATAGATTTGTATTTATGGAATATAATTGGGTTTAAAATTGGGTTCAAATCCAGTTATGCACTTTAATAAAAACCAGATATGAAATCACTATGACCCAGACAGACTTATTTGTTTTATGTAACTAAAACAAAGTCCAACATGGAAAAATTAATTTTAATCTGGACTCTTAATTGTGGGTGGGAACAGTTTTCATTGGCATAAATGAAGATGTGATCATCTCCCTTCTCCCCTAGCTGTCTGTCCTGCCTGAACTGCTATGATAGCAAATCCGTACCTATCGCAGCCCCTGAAATACCATTTTATAGCCACTGCCTTAAAGAAAACTGATGTTATTTCTATAAGGAAATAACATATTGCAGATCAGGAGCTGTTTTCTGAGTAGCTTACCCATCCCTTCAGGCAGATCAAGCCCCCTCACTGACACCCAGTGTTAGTCATGAGTCAGGGCTGGATTCTTAATCTCCTTAAGCTAAATTGAAAGAAGTCAAGATTAAATGGAATAAGAGTATCCATGCAGGGATCTGCAGCAATTAAGATACCCCCACACTTGAGCTAAGCCGTTTAACTTTCCATTGCCAGTGTCTCACATACCCAGTCCCACCAGGCCTGATTGCCCCTTCCTTGCGTGCCCTAGCAAGGTTCACGTCTCCGTGGCTGTTTGTTATCTCATGGTTTGGCAACCACGAGCACTGGTGCAAAGCTGGCACAAAAAGTTAACAGATCTGGTGGGCTCAGTTTGCCCTAAGGGTGATGGCAGACAGGCCAAACAGAACTTGATGTAGTGTGAGACACTGAGGGGAACAGACTTACCCTCACTTCTTTTTCTACCATCTCAGTTAAGGCCATTTCCACCAACCTAAAAGCAAAACGTAAGTACATGTTATTATCTGTAAGATCATCATATAGGAAATGCAGCGCTTATGATGGTAAAAATAACACTATATGATCCAAACAGCATATGTAATCAACTTCTATTAGCATATCTAGGCTTCTCTTTAGTCTTTTTCTGTATTCCTTCTTTGCAGTTCTCATTTGTTCTCATTTTTTTTCCTGTTCAGAGTTACTTTTCAACTTTCTGTGGAATTACTCCACAACACAGCTGAACATTCTAGGAGGAAAGAGAAAAAAAATAATAGAATGTGTTCCTGGGATTTTAATTAAAATAAAGGCAGACACAGTGAACCTGAGATTCAATTAGGTAATAGGAGTAGTTCTAAAAACATCCTCTTGTGGAGATCCTGGCAGTAGTTCGGTGCCTATGTAAGTATTCTGGAAAAGAAATTAAGCAGCAGCAAGCGGGGGTTGCTTTCTGAGGCGGCTGCAGTTCTGCGTGCCTCCCTCCAAAATGGCATGCCTTCTGGCAAGAGCCGTGGGATCTGAGAGCCTGTGATGGGCTGCTATAAGCCCTCTTACTAGTCTATACATGAACACCAGAGACCCATTCTGAAAAATGACAGGTCAGTGCTGGTTTCCTGTGGATCTTTCTCGCCTTTCTCCTTCGCTGGACCTTCATGCAATGGGGTTCTTCTCCTGCAATGTTCTGAACACCCTGAGCCTAGCAAAGAGTTTAAGTGCTTTTTTGGACATGAGCCAGGGTGCTCAGCACAGTACAGGATCAGACCCTCACAGAGAGGATCATGTTGATGGTTTTCAATCACAGCAGGCACCTGATCTAGCGTTCTCATCTAGTGGTGGGGTGGGGAGGAAAGGGGAATTGTAAGGCGATGCCATATTGCAGGGTAACCTGATCCCAGGACAAACAGACACAGCAGGGAGAGAGATTGTACCTGGGTAGGAGTAGAGTCTGGTTGATTGAAAGCCTCCCTCAGTCTGGGGCTCTGCAGATTCATACGGCTGATTTAGTAGCAACAGACTGATCCTTCTCCCTTGTAAATTACTTGTTTTCCCCACCTTGTATACACGAAAGATGATTAATCCAAGATGAACAGTTTCTCGCAAGGCAGCAGAGTAAAAACTTTTGTACTTCTTTTTAAGCTCCACTTTGGCCCTCAATGCTATTTTCAGCGAAAAGAGGCTCCTTTTAAATGCCGACAAAGGTTCGTTGATCCAAAGGGCTTTTGAGACCAGGGACACGCAACAAAAGTGGTCAGCATGTTTTGACAGAAGATAAAGGACTGTCATACAGTTAAGACACAGGTGCAAAGAGCAAAGTCTATTGCTTAGAGGAGAGACATCTAGAAATGGCAACAGAGCAATTGTTCTGTCCTGCAGGCAGCCATCATCCGCTCTGCCAAAATGAGCAAGTCACTTCTCTGTCCCATTGTTTCTCTGGGTACATTCAGCTCTTATTTACTCCACTGAGTTAAATTATACCAGTTTGTACTGTTGCTCTAGGTGGGTATCAGCTTGTGTTAGAGCACAGGTAAGTGTCCCATTGTTCAGATCCCATGGACTACAGCTTTTAAGGGCTAAAGGGCTTAACACAAATTAATCCTATCATGAGTGTTATATACAGCACTACATAAATATTTTACCTGTCATAGCTGCTGGGGAGGTCCCTTGGGGTTCTTGAATAAGTGCTACAGTGAAAGTCTGAAGTGTTGTAGGTTTGACTAGAGCATTGCTTCTAACTGCAGGAAAGCAATTAGCCCAGCCAGCATTGTCCAGCCCATGGGATGGTGCAAATGAAATACTGCATTACAGGGGGAACGTCTGTTAACGTGAGGCAATTTCAGATTGCTTTTCATGATCCTCTCTCTGGGCATATGCAGAATGACAGTATGTCTGTATGGTGCTTTTTTGTGTGTGTCTGGACAGGAAAGCACAGCAGAATCGACGAGGATTTTCAGAAGAGCAGCTTCGTCAGGGACAGAACGTAATAGGCCTTCAGATGGGCAGCAACAAAGGAGCATCACAGTCGGGTATGACAGGCTATGGGATGCCAAGGCAGATCATCTAAAAGCATCTCTGTCTGTAGAGAAAACGCTCCTTCTGCAGCATGGTCTGTTAAAAAAAAAAAGAAAAAGAAAAAGAAAAAAAAAGCTCATTAGTTCCCTTTCTGCCTGGTTTTTAATAGCGCTCTCTGAGGTTTGGGGTATTTTTGGTTTGGTTTGTTTTATTTGCAGCTGCAAGAGTTCATCTAGGCACTTGGATTTTCATGGTGGTGTGTGTCAGTTCACAGCACATGCGCACTGCTGCCTCCTTCTTTTCACTTCTGAACTATGCAAAGACAATTATTCTGTGTTAATTTATTTGCAAAGTGTTATCGTCCTTATTTGTCTCACACCGCACTTGTATTTCAACAAGTAACCTCGTTCTTCAATTCAGTGATGATATCGTTTGACCTAAGAATAAAGACAAATTAAAGACACCTCTTAGACTCATTATTTAAAGGAGGTAAAAGCAATTAAAACCAACAAACATATGGTACAGCGCTGAGGAGTTAAATGTTTTGAATGGTTGATCTGTCTCGTCTCTAACCCAGAGCCCTCTCTGAGTGACTCCTTGCTATGGTGTTTACAGCCTGTGTTACATGTTCAATTTAGTGTTTGTCTAAAGGCACACCCGATGTATTTTCCTAAAAAGAAGGTATGTTATCCATTGGGTCCGATTCATGTAGTCCCACCCAATTTAGCTCAGATTTCCCTTGACCTAGTGTGCTGAGTTGACTGCAGCTGCCAAACTTGTGGATCGAGATAAAATCAGTTTAATAGGGAAAGCAAAAGCTGTGTGTGAAAACAAAGCAAAATAAGGAATTAATTCACTACTTCCCATTGGCAGGCAGACATTTAGCCGCTTCCTGGAAAGCAGGGCCTCAGCCTGCACGATGGTTACTTGTTATAACAGACATGCCCCCGTCCTCCTCCTTTTCCCTGAGCTTTTGTTGCTGACCACCACACCATATGGTGTGGGATATCCCTTTGGTCAATTGGGGTCAGCTGTCCCAGCTGTGTCCCCTCCCAGCTTCTTGCCCACCCCCAGCTGTGAATGAGAAAGGGAGAAGACCTTCACACTGTGCGGACACTGTTTAGCAATAGCCACCACACTGGTGTGTTACCAACACTGCTTTAGTCACGAATCCAAAGCACAGCACCCTGTGGGCTGCTGGGGGGAAGATTAACTCCATCCCAGCCAGACCCAGTACACCCAGCAGCAGGTGATTCTCCAAACCCAGGGAATTCTTCACCATGAAAGGACAATCTGTCAGACAGAGGTGAGAACAGGCTTTACCTTGTGATAGCTGATACAATATCAAACAAAACACAAAACAAGGTGTGTTTTAAATGCAAAGGAAAAAATAGAAGAAAAGTGCCAGAATACTTCTGACCTGAAAAATGCCCATAGTTCAGATTCAAATCATTTCTTATGCTCACCTGTGATGGGCTGTAAATGCAGCCGGTAGCTCATTTTGGGACAGTTTGCTGGAGAGTCAATAGAAGAACTTGCTGACATAGTGATCTGGCCACAGAAGCTTGCCAGAGCAGGTTGACCTGCCAGTCTGTGCAGGTTGCCTTGCGGCTGTGTGGCACATACGCTTGGGGCGTGCACACTATTTTCTCTCCAGGGTTTTCTTGCTGTTAACTATTTCTGCCAGCTCCACTCGCGAAGCCCAATCACTTCTTCCCCACAGGCAAGTGGGAAGGGAAACATGATGGTAGAACTCCATGGGCTTTTTTTTTAAATTCATGACAGACTTCCAAGAAAATGTAATATCTGGGCAGGTAAAAAATGAAGGGTAATCTGTTCTGACAGCTGTCTGAGTGCCTACATACATAGGTAGGGGTGACTTCTGTCTGGGTTTGAACCTAGTGACACATGGTGGCAGCTGGTTGCCCACTAAGTAGCCCTGGAGCCAGCAACACACATATTGATGTGGCTTCAAAAGTTTCTATCCCTGAGTAAACTGAAGGGATGATTCCCCCAGCTCAGAGGAAGCTCTATCCTCCCTTCAGGAGAAGGATGAGAATAACCCTTTCCACTTCAGTCAAGCTTTGCTGAAGCACTGTGGAGCACAGTAAGCAAGAAATGATGTAAAGGTCACGTTCCATGGTTGGGGCTGAGGGGATCTATAGCAGCTGCCACTGAAAAGGTCCTGCCTCCACTTGTACCTCCTCTTTTACCTGCCAGGGCATCTTGGGTCCTCCACTGTGCTCTTGTCAAGCACTTTTTTGTGTTTACTACCTGTTTAGGGCTATTTTTCATTATTTAGGTGAATTAGCTCAGCAGAGAATCAGATGGTGCATCTGGGGTAGGAGCTCACCTTTCAGCTGTGGTGGGGCATTAGCTCAGTGCAAAGTATAACAGGTGACTTCCCCCTGGATATTACTTTAGGTGTAACGTGAAGAGAATAGCAATTTTTTTTACTAAAAGCAAATAAGCTGGTTAAGAAAATCTGGGCTGATGGCAAGACAAATGACTGCCACCAGAAATTTCACCATTGTGAATGTGAACAGCAACCATCTTGCCCTCACAGAAACCAGAAAGTCACAGCCACAGCAGACAAAATGGCCGATGAGAGGAGCTGGAAGCACTGCCTTGCAGGTAAGAGGCCTGAGAGGTCACAGCCTGACCCCTCTGCCCCACAGCACCCGCACAGGGGACACAGACTGCAGGAGCCAGACCTGAGCTTGGTGACCTGGGTCTACCCCCTCCGTTTGGCTGCAGAATTGCCATTCTGTATGTCCTTCTCTCTGGAAATACCATTTTTAAGTGCCACGTGCCAATTGCATTCCCAGGGTATGTTACTGACTTTCTGTATCTGCTGGTCAGAGCAGCGGTCCATCTAGCCCAGCGCTCTGCCTCTGCCAGCGGCAAAAGAAGAGGCTACTTGGAAAGAGCACCTGAGCCCGGCCACTTTCTGCAGTCCCTGCCCTTCCTTCTCCATCAGCATCTGCAATTGTTGCAGTAGGGTACATCCCAGCAGAAGAAAGAGCACGCCCCTTTCTTTCATCAAAGCTACATTCCCTAATTAAATGTGCTTTCATTAGGTTTGGCATTCTAACAGCCTCACTGAAGTTATAGAAAACATTGTGTGCTTGCACAGCAAAAAACCCCCATGGTAATGTTAACAAACCATATTAGCAACAACAGCTAAGTGCTCCAGGAAAGAAAATCTATACGCTGTGGCTGCAGACACAGGACCTGGTTAGTGTGGGAACAGCAGCAAAAAAGACTGATTCCCCAGGATCTTATTTTCGGTACCCCCTCGCCAAGCTCACACCACATTCTTTCATTACCTTAAACCACCAAACTAACTTAGCTGTTAATATCTGGCAGTAGATGCTGCAAAGTATACTTTATTCTGTGGGTTAACCTTATCCTTCCATATTCCCATATGACAGATATAGAAATATTAATGTTATTATTAATTAAATATTAACACACTCTGGACTACTACTCTCTCTAAAAACTACATTAGTTTTTCTCCTATTAAAACATCCTTACTACTAAGTTTACAAACATCTTAAGCTAAGAAGTAAATTAATATAGTACAAGGCCAGTTTAGTAACCAAGTTAGCAGGAAACATCATCGCTTTTCTTATATTTACAATAAACCATTGTAAGTTTGCTTCTACTGCATCAAAAACACTTACACAGGTTTCCCAGAAGCCTAATTAATTTCTTTTACAACCTTCTGCATTGATACTACTAAAAGCCTTGATACACATTAGAATGGGGACATACAGGAGCCTGGAACGCGTACTGAAGGCTCTGGTGTGCGTGAGTGCGTGGGAGGGGGCGGGCGGTGTTTCCTCTCCTATTCCTTGGGCTCTCCAGTGCTGGGGGGGGGGGGGGCTGTTCCCTCCACAGATGGTGAACAACATCTCACTTCAGGCTGTGAGCTCAGTTTGACATCAAGAATGAGCTAAGGCAAGACTCCCCACACGCTGCCTATAGCCCTTCTTGAAGCCTGGCTGTAACTTGGTCAACTATCCCAGCTTAAAACCAAAATAAAACACTTTTGTGAGAAAGTGCTGTAAATATCCTCCCCCCCAGCAGCTGTAGCAGAGGAAGCCCCATCATAGCAGGCTGGACCAGAAACACCTTTAACATTGCTGCCCTTGTGCTTCAGTTTGCCATACCTGTAGAAATGTAAATGACATTTTTCTGCCTCTGTGAAGGTTTTGTGACCATGACTTCATTATGGACAATTGCTTGGTAACTTCTTTTCAACATTAAGGTGGCACCTAATGGTCTTCTGAGAGGATGCCGTATAAGTGTGTGAGTGAGGAAGAACCACACACATGAGCGTGGAATCCAAGTTTATCCTATTTATAAGAAGAGCAGAAAGAAAATACAATGAACAGAAAGTCAATATTAAGTTCAGCCAGTTTACTTAAGCTGGAGCTTGAGGACTATCAGGCTAACATAACATGATGTGTTTTAAATAAAAACTAATGAGGGTGAATGGCATGAAGAGGCTTCGCTCTTCAGTAAGCATCACTTTGCAATATGCCTCTGCTGAACAGCATCCCCCGCGCTCAGCAGGGGTGCGAGGAGAAGGTGCTGCTGGCAGCAACAGGCGCCAGCCGACCCTTCCCTCCTGCCTGCGAGCGTGGTTGTGCGCACTCCAGCCACAGCGCATTCAGACCAAGGTGACTTGTTTTAGTAACTGCTTAGGCCCAGACAGAGCCACCAGGGAGGAAGGGTGAGGACTCAGGACATCAGTGTTTCATTTCTATGTCTGTAATCGATTGCATTTGGCTCTGGCTGCATTGCTTGTCTTTGCTGTTTCTCTTGCATGAAAGCAGGGCTAATACTCACTTAATAGTTATGGCTTGAACAGCTCGGGCGTTATTAGGATCAGTGATATGGTAATGTCTCCTAACTAGAAATAAGCTTTAAATATCTTGAGAAGGGAAGCAAGCACCTTTAGTTGAAAGGAACTCAGCCATTGACTCTAAGCCCCTTCTGTGACTGCCATGGTAGTTCCTCAGCCAGGGAGTGAGGAGCCACCAAGGCTGCAGATGAGTGTGTGTACACAGTCTCCTCTCCAGCTACTTTGTCTTCTATAAACTTAAAAAGAAACATAAAAGCTGATTTTGTAATGCATGCTTAAGCTACTAAGGCAAACAATCTGCAACACCCTGAATTTAAGGCGATCCCCAAATAGACGGGGAGAGGAACAGACAATTTTGTCAGCAGGTGTTTTGCGCACAGTATGCTCCTGACTGGAAACACGTGTTTTCCCTCTCTGTGGGGCTTGGTGTCCTGCAGAAAAGGCAAGTGACATGGGCACGAAGACAGCACAAGTGACTGCTAGAAAAATGTGCGCAGGCAGCCACCTGTCCCCACTCTAACAAACAGTTTTACCTATTTAAACTTCGCTGAAGTTGTTCTTCCCACCTGAATCTCCAAAATAAAAACACCACAGTTCTGTGACTAAGCTCAAGCAATAGAAAACCATGAGGCAAAATGGGAGGGGGAAGATGAAAAAAGAAATACTAACTATTACTATGGGGGAGAATCACAGCCTTGGATGGAAGGAAATTTTTCTGCTCTCATCTTGCAGTGTTCATGTGACAGCACAGTGCACAATGCTGTGACATTCAACTAAAGTTATAATGCCATTTCTCAGATGCAGAAATACATTTGTCTGTAGGCCTATTGGATTTATAGAGGAAATTAGACAGGTGACCTTTTTCCCTAATTAAATTTCTATTAAATGGCTCGCTTTGGAAGAAATGTTACTCCATTATTGGGCAGGAGTAAATCCTATGCTCTAGTGAGTCAGGGCTCTGCAGACCGCATGGCAGGTTTAATGCGTGTGTCTAGGTTCAGAAGCAGCGATGTCCAGAAACGCAGGAGCGGTCTCTGCCCTGCCCTGCCCTGTGGACCCGCGGGGCCGGGCTCGCCCGGCGAGGGGAGAGGCAGCGCTAGAGGGAAGGAGCCGGCACCCCCAGGCACGTGGCTTGCGGGGGCTCGAAGCAGCACAGCGTGTCTGAGACAGACCGATGACTGCCGGGTATTGCCAAACTGGATTTTAAGAAAGGGCATGCATTGTCATCTTGTCAATAAAGATGTGAGGTGGATGAAAGCTTTTGTGTTTGCACAAAAATCAGCTAAATGCTCTGTTTCTCTCATTTCTTGTTAAGGCACAGGAAAAGAGAAGGACAAAAATGAGCAGGGATTGTTTTTAGGAGCAGGTTTTGCATTAGTGTTGTTATGAGTCAACACTTCATTCTAAGTTTCTTTGTATTAGCTCCCACACATAATGTAGATGGAAGGATAGATCTGCTGCTTCCAGTTCCTTCCAACACACAATCCAAGAGATGTTGTTTTGACCAGGTTCTTAAAGATGCTGGAGCTCTTCCCCCATGGATGTGCCTTAACATCCCAGAGCTGCTGAGCACCTGACCTGGTCTTTGGGGGTTTGGCCCTCGGTAAAAGGGGGACAAAACTGCTTCCCCATCTCGCAGGAAAACAGTCACATAAATGCAGGTCTGGCTTTAAAGTGCTTGGGTACCATGGCAACATTGGTTTTCCAAGTGAATAGAAAAGGCTTTTGAAGCAAGGAGGAAAAATCAATACTTCAGGTACAGTTTGGAAGGTGTAGGTGGGATATCAAGGGAACCTTGTGCATCTGCCAGGAGTGATCACCATCTCCTGGCAGTCTCCAAAGAGACCTTTTCCCCTGATCTGCCACAACAGTTCAGATGAATCAAGCATTGTGCCACAGTTGTGGCAGTGGTGTTAAATCAAAGCAGCATTTCTTGGATTCCCCCTACCTCAGAAGGGTATTTGGGAACACGGTTAATGGTTGAACTTGATGATCTTGAGGGTCTTTTCCAACCTAAATGATTCTATGAAGATGGGCTACAGCTGCGTCCCCACACAAGTAGCAGCTGGAGAAGGTCTTACTACTGAAAAGCAAGTGTTTGAGCTGTGGCCAGGTGGATTTGGTTGCTAGATTGCATGAAGGAACTGCAGTGAAAGGTTTAGGTCTTGCCTGAGGAAATATAAGGTGAGGTAAACAAAACCCAGGCTCACGTGCGTAAGTTGTTTTCCTGTTGTGGGAGCTTTTGCTCTGAGGCAGCATCTCTAAAGTGGCTCAGCATTGGCAAGCGCTGCTGGGAATGTAGCAAAGCAGCTATCAATCCTTCTTGGCTGTTTGTTATTAAGTGCATTTTATTGCTGGATGTTGATGGAGCCGTTGTTAACCAGGGGCAGCATGGCCACAGCTGAAAGTGGACTGTGTAGGAGTGCAGCTGTATGAAAGCACGTGTCTCCTGAGCACGCGTGGCCCTTGCAGGAGCTGCTGGGGGCAGAGGACAGCTGGCTCCCTGGGGAAAGGCTGGCAGCTACGGTTCCCTGACTGCCTCTGTGAAGGTCAATGGACCTGCAGTTCCTGAGTCCTGGGAATTATTTTTCAGACTCCTGTGTACTCAGGAGTTCTCTACTGTTTGTATCAGAGATTTACTCTTCAGGATTTCCTAAGGTAATAAAAAAGCATCTGTGCTCAGATCTCAAAGAGACCCACTGAAATCCTAGTGTGTAAGAGATTTACTTAGCCCTGGAGGTCTTGCTTTAAAACAAAAGTTATTTTCTTTTCCTGTTGTGAAATGTTTAACTATGTGAATCCTTCCCCCACAATCCTTACCATAATCCAAGCTGGTTTATAAGGTGCCAAATACAATGGCTGAAACAGAGATGATTTTTTTTTTTTTTAAAATTAGTAAATCAAGCTATTGCTGTAACCTTTCAAGAGAGAATACAAAGAGAAGTATTATGTGAAGGTGATTGCTGTGGTAGGTTTCTATGTTTTCTGGATTTGAAACACCTGCAACCAGTTGAGCCAAAGTAGAAAAAAACATAGTGCATTTGTAGTAATTGGCTATTTTTCTTTTTTCCTATTACTTCTCTCTCTTTTTTTCTCTTTCTTTGTATATACTTGGTGTAGGATGAGGATCAAAAGGAAAATTATTGTTTACAGCCAGATTCAGCAGTCTCTGTGTTCTGTAAAATGAATCCATGAATGATTAAACAGTTTTTGTGCTGTTTGCTTTTTAAGTGAGAGTTGTGTAATAAAAGCAAGCTATAGTACTGCAGTGTCACTGAAGCAGGCTGCGTGAGTGAACCTCACTTTAGCAGAATATGTTCTGTATTTAAAATGTCTGTCTCTGTGTAATATGATGAGTCCCTTAAGAACTACCTTCTGTGGTTGCTCTGTGAATTGCACTCCCACTGGAGTCAAGTACATCCAGGCAAATTGGATTATTAGCTGGAGATAAATGGGCCCAGGGAGCACTTAACTGAAGGAGCAATGACGCTCATGCCCTTCAACTAAGTATAAATGCTGCCTCTTACAAAAGCGGGAGGTATGGAGGAAGGAGGTTTCAGTTCTGAACACCGTCTGCTCTCTTTAAGAGGCTGTGTGCTGGCTATAATGGATGAATCATAAACCTTAGCATTCATCTATAATGAATCTTTAGTTTTGAAGACAATGAATTTCAGAAAACGTTACCCTCTTCATAATAATTTTGAAATAAAAGGAGCGATTTAGCTATCTTTAGGACTATCTTCTTAAAATGATATTGTTAGTTTAATCTGTACTATAGGTATAACATGTGTGATTAACTTAACCTTTCCTTGCAGTGCTATTTCTAGAATATCAGAATCAGAAAATGGAGGATGGAAACAGCTGGATTTCTTTGTCCACTTGCAATGTCATGGTGGTGAGATGTGAGCCCCAAACAGAGCCCTGTGTGGTCAGCAAAGTCTGCAAGGGACTGAACTGCGGTGGTCTTGACTGGCGTAAGTGGGGGATGATGCGTGCAGCACCCCGTGATGGGCAGAGAAAACAAAGGGGGTTTTTTGATTCCTGGACCCCTTATTTAAACCTGAAAAGAGGGATGGGGGGAGAAATACTGTCTGATAGAAAAGAAACACTAAAAGCAAACATTTCCTACTTGCTACCAATTTGCCTGTTTTATACGTGTGGTGGGTTTTAGGAAAAAATGCAAAGTAGAAAGTAAATGAATTAGAAGAATAGCTAGATGAACAGCTTGAAATAACCCATGAAATAAAGGAAAACATGGACAGAATAGAAGGTGTTTTCAGAAAAAAAAGACTAGAGTGGATGGGATCCCTAGAAGGGGGAACCAGCCGCCCTATTAGAAAAAGGAGGATCCTCCTCATTTGGGAGGAGAAGGAGATGAAAGACCTCTACAAATGGAAACGTAAACCAGACAGACTTAATGTCATCTATACCACTCCTTCTGTCACCACAGGTCACCAAGGGTCTCGAATTTGAGTTGTCCCTTTGGTCAATGTTTATATATTCTCACTTAATATTGCTAATTTAGAACCCATATATAACAAATGAAGGTGAAAGTCCTGTCATCTTGGCTGGGAATGAGGGAAGGCGGATCTTTATTCGCATTAGTGGGAAGTTGTTTATAGCAGCAGAGATGGGTAATGTACATTGCTTAAAGAGAACTGCTGTTTGCTTGTTTACTTGGGTGTCTAAAAATAAGACTGAATGCACAGCAAAACACACACGCTCTCTCCAGAACCTCACCTCTGTGCAGGCAAAGCTGCTGCACTGGGATAAACTGTTCCCATGTCCAGTGGGAGCTACTGATCTAAAGAAACGAAAGACGGTGTTCCTGCTGAAGACTTTTTATTCTGAGATGGATGAGTGTCTATCCATTAAAACGAAACCAGAACCTCCAAAAGAACGGGGATTTTCTTTTTTTTTTTTTTTTTAAACTGTTTTGCTCCTTGGAGTGAGGAGAGTTAACTCCAAAAATAGCTCTTTAAAGAACATTACTTATGAGCTGGGCGCTTGTAACTAAACTTTATCCTTTGAGATAAAGGCTGTGGCTATTGCTGTTTGCTTGGTGTTTTACAGAATGAATCATGTTTCCTCCCTTGGGATTCATTACAAATGCAAAGCACTTCTGAGACTTATCATGGTGTCTGGGAGTCCTTTAAAAACCCCAGGAGGAGGGCTGCATTGAAAATGCAATGTATTATGAAGACTTGCTGAAAAATACATTTCTATAACCAATTTAAACGATATGAATCACGTTGTACATATAGTTTTCCCCTTCTGCCCTCCCCTCCCCCCAGCTTCCCTCCTCTCCCCCCCCCAAGAAACATGGGGAAATTAGAGTCTAAATCTATTCTTAAAAAAGATACTAGAGAAAAGTTTGAGAAATTATCAGGCCAAGACAAGTTCAGAAATTTGGTCTCTTGAACAGGATCCAAACAATGTGATGGGTTCAGTGAAGGCCTGTAAGGGTAGTAGGGCCCTACAGCTGCCTCCTGGTAATGGTTCGGGGGGGGGGGGGGGGGGAAAAATGAACGCCCCTGGGNGGGGGGGGGGGGGGAAATATTGACAGCCCTGGGTGTCACTTGCAAGACTGAAAGCCAAGACACCATGAGGCTGCACAAGATCCTAAGTTGTGTGAGGAGCGATCCAAGCTGTCCACGTGAAAGTGTAGGTATTTTTTGTCTTGTTTGTATTGTTATGTGGCCATGGCAGTAAAAACTCTTAGGAGGGTGGCTCTGCCAGCATCTCAGATGGTCCTAAATTAGCTCTCCCCTCCTTTTGACTTAACGAAACACCATGAAGAATCCATCTTGCCTGTTAAAATCAATCCTCTACAAGTCTGGACAGGCAAAAGGTAGGAAGATGACCAGCCAACATGCAAATGGATATAGAGGTGTGAAGGTCAAGGCACACAGACGTTCAGCTCTGCTCTGTTACACGGGGGAAGCGTAGAGTCTTGGCAGGTTCTGACATTACTGTACACAAGGGATTTAGTGCAGGGATCTTATCCCATGCCTTCCAGACCACAAAGGATACCGAAATTTCACTGCAGCAGGCAAGTGCAGCTTATGTGACCAGTTATCTTTCCCAGGCACTGTACTTGCACATGTGTGATCAGCTTCTGTTTGCTGTGATATCCTCCTGATCCTCAAGTACTGATCCTTAGACAAATCTCAGGTGGCTTCCCCGGTTTGGCAAACTGATCAGACTGATTTCCCCAATGGTCTTGATTAGCTTCATTTTATTTTTTGAGGTGATTGCCTCTAACATTGGGAGAATTGAACCTGCTTGAGAGAATATGGAGTAGGGCCTGCTTGTGGAAAAATACAGTATTTAAATCCCAGATACAGCTTTTGTCTGCAGAGCTGGCTCAAGTGGTGTTGCTGTGAGATGTCGACTGGTGGAGCTGGATAACATGATGGTGCTGGAGGAAGGTTCACAAGCTCTTTGAGTTGAAGCTGTATGGAGACCCAAGAGCTGGAAAGGGTGCTTCTCTCTGCTGAACTTCCACACAGCAGACACAAAAGGTAAAAACAAAACAAAACCCTCTTGGCTGTAGTTCAAACTATGGTAACATATTTTTTTAGTCGGGGCCTTGTGATGACACCGTAAATGGAGCAGACAGGGCTGTAGCTCCCTGCTGTTAATAGCTCCTCAGTTCTTGCAATTTCATCATGTGGCAGTGAATGTGTAAGGCCACTGCTGTATGCACATCACAACCACATCCAACCCTTTGAAGTCCTGCTGCTCTAACCAACATACAAACAGCAATCTCTGTAATACAGAACCTAGAAACAGGCAGGAGAAACAAATGCAGCTTATGTGGATCACAGTAACAAGTTTTATATTTAGACTTTCATTTTTGTTTCCATCAGTCCAGATCCTCTTAACTTGTGCCTGTTATTTCACTGCGCTCAGCCCAAGGGCACAAGCAGATATTCAAGCTGGTGATCAATCCCTAATGAAGATTAGTGTCCCTGCAGCTGAGCTAGAGCAGTTGCCTGCAAGTACTCAAAGATGTCAAGGTCAGAGGGGACTGCGATGACCTAGCAAGAACATCAGGAGCATCTCTGAAAGGAGATTGAACAGGGGACCGTCCAATTTGGTGAACAGAACTCAGTGCAATTCTTGGCCATTTGTATTCATGGTTAACAGCCCTCACTAGTGGTTCATCTTGACTGTTTTGCCTGTGCTTGTGCATGGTGTTTATTCTGAACACCACATCTTCTTTGTAAGTTATCTAGTTGCACTGCCCTGCCTGTGCTGGTACTTAAAATTTTCTTTGTCTTGGTGAGGAGCATGCCAATAAGACAGCTATGTAATTCAAACACTAAAAATACTTTTGTTTAAACTTTTCCTTGTCAAATTAACTGGACTAACTTCCTGGTGTACCTCCCTGTCAAGTATGTTTTTTCAGTTCTTGAATTAACTTCTGTAGGTCTTTTGGGTACTCATCAAAATTTTTGGTGGGTGAGGGATGACAACAGCAGCATCAGTCACTGCTAGGGGGTGGAAAGTCGAGATGCCCTAAAACCCCTGAACAAAGAAACCGAAACCCCAAATTCACCAAACTGACTGAAATGGCTTGTTTAACACTTGGAGGTGCAAATAATCTAAGTATTTAATAATAGGTTAATTCAAGTTATTTGCTTTATGTCGTAGTTTAACCCCAGCCAGTAACTAAGCGCCGCACAGCCGCTCACTCACTCCCCACCAGTGGGATGGGGGAGAGATTTGCAAGAGCAAAAGTGAGAGGACTCGTGGGTTGAGATAAAGGCAGTTTAATAGGTAAAGCAAAAGCCACGCACACAAGCAAAGCAAAACAAGGAATTCATTCACTGCTTCCCATCGGCTGGCAGGTGTTCAGCCATCTCCAGGAAAGTAGGGCTCCATCACGCATAACGGTGACTTGGGAAGACAAACACCATCACTTTGAATGTCCCCCCTTTCCTTTTTCTTCTGCCAGCTTTATGTGCTGAGCATGATACCGTACGGGATACCCCTTTGGTCAGTTGGGGTCAGCTGTCCCAGCTGTGTCCTCTCCCAACTCCTTGTGCGCCCCCAGCCTGCTCGCTGGTGGGGTGGGGTGAGGAGCAGAGAAGGCCTTGACTCTGTGTAAGCCTTGCTCAGCAGCAACGGAACACTGTTTTCAGCACAAACCCAAAACACAGCTACTAGCTACTATGAAGAAAATGAACTCTATCCCAGCCAAAACCAGCACAGGTTCTCCACCCCTTATTCCATACCATGTTACTTGGAGTTACTGGGCACCAAAGCTAGCTCTAGCTCAGGTCGGGTCACTGCTGCATTTGTAAGACTTGTCCTCCATTGGTTCAGGTGGTTCCTGCTATAGTAATTCCTATAACATGGAACTCAAATAATGGTTCACAACAACTTAAAGGTATGTCTATTACAATCTCCACCCCTGTTCTACTCCTTAACAGTTTAAAGTTGTGTGTGCTTGCTGTAGTCTGTCACATGGATGATAACATCACAGGACTCTCAGACCTGATAAAGTAGAGATAAAAGTGGCACAGGTGGCCTGAATGCCCTGCTCAAGTCTTTTAGGTGGAAGTAATGAAGCCAGAAAAAGCTCCAGGGTTTTTTTAGGCTTTTTTGTTCCGTCCTCCTACTTAGAAGATGATCAGAGAAATAGAAATGAGATGAGAGGTCAAGACTGAAAGGAAGGGACATGGGTAGATTTTTGAAAGGCAGAGGAGGGAAGACAAGGAGTTAAACTTCCAGTGCTGGTTTTCTTCCAGGGTCTCAAAACATTCTCTGCTTAATTGCAAGGAAAATGCAACTGTAAAAAGGCAGGACAAGTTTATTACATTAGCATTTTATAGGGAAATTTATTTGTGGCAAACGCTGGGGGTAGGCTGGCATGAGGCTTGTGGAGGCCTTGGCACAGTGTTTCCTGGGGGAGACACTGCAGTCCTGCGTACACGAATGAGAGATCTTTGGTTCACTTGCACTAAACAGTAGCCTTGTTTCAGCTGGGTATCCTTTATGGCAACGGACTGCTATGAAAATGTGGGAAGAGAGATGTTTTCCTGTTTGCCTTCCACGTGGCACATAGGGTTTGATAATAGAGAATGGGGTATCCGTTAATTATAACAGCTTCTGGGAGTCTTAGCCTCATGGACTAATTCTTTTGGACAGCACTGCTTATAAGCTGAAGCCTGAAGGAGCTTACAAATTTCATCTTTGTTCACTTTCAACAGGGTAACAGTTAAGGCCCAGGTCACCAACTGAAGTGTGATTTGCAGGGAGGAGCACAGACGCATTCACTGATAAGAGTAAGTGCTTTGACTTGGCTTGTCAAACTCTGCTCAGGCCTGACCTATCCAAACAGACGTGACTGAGCACTCTGATAGATGGGAGTTTGCACGTCAGCACACCTCATCACCAGAAAACAAACATTGCTTTTGCTTGGCTGAAGTGCTGCCATGACTTGACTTCTGTAGAGGGTGTTATCATTGCCTTCAGTGCTAGCTCCACTGGGTCAGCCTCATTATTGTGGAAACTCTATCATTTTAATATATTATTTATTTGATTTGAAATAGAGACTTCCTAGCACTGTGGTTCTCCTAATAAGTTATATTTAATCTAGTAGTATGATTCCTGTACGCTGTGTCAATATTACTTGCCTTGCTCCCTGCCATACATAGCTGTCCAGTTTCATATAAGCAAGAAAGAAATTGAGAGTAAAATTAGCTAGTGGCCCCAGTAAGAGGCGAGTGGTACGAGACCATTAACTGATGGAATAGCAAGGCTTGTCTGTCCTTAAAATGCCACAGACTGATAAATGCATGCTGAGGCCAAAAGATGTGCTCACTTAGCCTTTTTGTTTTAATTTAAATTGATGGGGACACAAATAACTAAGCTGTTCTCAGTACGCATAGGCAAGGCAAAATAACTCTTTTAGCGCTCAGGGAGGCTGCTGTGCAAGGTGGTCAGCTGCTTCGTTTCAGATGGTGTGCTCTGTCAATGGCAGTTACGTGTCCTGTCTGCATCTTTGAAGACAGCTCAATTGCCTGTAATTTCCAAGATGATTTTGTCTGCTGGAAACTATTTTGTTACATCGGAGGCCTCTAGTGCATAGGCAAGCATTGTCAGGAATCAGAAATTAAGTAAGAGCTCAAGGAGAAGAAAAAATAAATGTAAGCACTGTGATTTGAAGCTGCATCTCCGGATAACAAGGAGCTCGAAGGCAAGCGGGATAGTATTCATTCAATGGGGGAGGAGAAAGAGGTTCAAAGTTGATATTGAAACATATGTTAGTAGACAATTATTAATAATTTAGTATTTAGTAATCAATTGCCACTCATTTCCATACTTTGGTAAAAGCCTCATTTCAACTTGCTCACAATTTCAGCTTCCAAAAATTGTGTACTTTCAGCTATTGTGTACTGGTTCTGTCTCCTGTGATGAAAGAGATGTATCCAAAATGTTAATGACTTGCCTGTGTGTATGCAGATCTTTGCAGACTATTAATACCATACCAGTTATTATTAGTATGTACTTGTTAAAGGTATAGATATTTGATCT
This sequence comes from Pelecanoides urinatrix, assembly GCA_013400755.1. Taxonomy (NCBI): domain Eukaryota; kingdom Metazoa; phylum Chordata; class Aves; order Procellariiformes; family Procellariidae; genus Pelecanoides; species Pelecanoides urinatrix. The sequence continues at coordinate 201,770 of VZTQ01000710.1, read as the reverse complement.
TCTCTAGGTTCAAAATGAAGCCGAATTATAAATTTAGCTGGGTTATTGGGAAGGACAGCCAAAACCTTTTCTTCTTCTGTTGGAAGTAATCTTGGCTGTAATTTGAAGAAATAATTTGAGGGACAAAATATGCAATCATACAGTGTTAGTCTGTGTCAGCTCTGATAAAAATTGACTAACTTAAGAATATTTATGAATGCCTTCTCAAATGTTATCATAAATCATCACTTAAACACTTGTTTAGTTTTCACAGACATATTAAGACCTGTGCTTTACTTGAGTTTTGATTAAAGAAAAACAGATACGAGCAATATGCAAGGGAATTCTTGTAGGTACTAAAACCAGGTTTTAGTAGAATTAACTTTGCATTGTGTATGGACTCTTCTTCCCACATTTCTGTGCAACTTGTTAGACATTGCTGCTTAGCAAAGGGAGATCCTGAAATACAAGCAAACTCTGTCACTTTTGATGTTCAGTTTGGAAAAAATGTGATGCTGAGGTTAGTAGCTCTCTAGAGTATCCTGATGTGTTAGTGGGCTGATACTGGCAAGCTGGTTCTAGGCTCCTATCACAAAGACTGCCTCTGAACTGACCATGAAGGCAGCTTTGGTCAGAAGGGAAAGTTTTTTATTATACAGAGAGGATTTTGTAGATGATAGGTTTGATAAAATAAGATAATTGCCTCTTTCCTATCTGTAATCAGTGGTGAAAGTGTGATTCATCTTCTCTATTTTGAATGCTTCTCAGTCACCATTGTAGAATCATAGAATAGTTTGGGTTGGAAGGGACCTTTAAAGGTCATCTAGTCCAGCCCCCCTGCCATGGGCAGGGACATCTTCAACTAGATCAGGTTGCTCAGAGCCCCGTCCAACCTGACCTTGAATGTTTCCAGGGATGGGGCATTACTACCTCTCTGAGCAACTTGTTCTGGTATTTCACCACCCTCATTGTAAAAAAATTCTTCCTTATATCTGGTCTAAATCTACCCTCTTTTAGTTTAAAATCATTCCCCCTTGTCCTGTGGCAACAGGCCCTGCTAAAAAGTCTGTCCCCATCTTTCTTATAAGCCCCCTTTAAGTACTGAAAGGCCGCAGTAAGGTCTTCCTGAAGCCTTCTCTTCTCCAGGCTGAATAACCCCAGCTCTCTCAGCCTTTCTTCAGAGGAGAGACGTTCCATGCCCCTGAGCATTTGTGGCCCTCCTCTGGACCCGCTCCAACAGGTCCGTGTCTTTCTGGTGCTGAGGGCTCCAGAGCTGGACGCAGCACTGCAGGTGGGGGCTCACCAGAGCAGAGCAGAGGGGCAGAATCCCCTCCCTCGACCTGCTGGCCACCCTGCTTTTGATGGAGCCCAGGACACTGTTGGCCTTCTGGGCTGCGAGTGCATGTCGCTGGCTCAGGTCCAGCTTTTCGTCCACCAGCACCCCCAAGTCCTTCTCGGCAGGGCTGCTCTCCATCCCTTCATCCCCCAGCCTGTATTGATAGTGGGGCTTGCCACGACCCAAGTACAGCAGGACCTTTTACGTGGCCTTGTTGAACCTCATGAGGTTCACATGGGCCCACTTCTCCAGCTTGTCCAGATCCCTCTGGATGGGACTGAGTATAGACTCAGTATTGTGTATAGACTGAGTCTAGATAACAAACTTGGATTTATATGCCTAACTTCTAGACAGTCTGAGACAGGTGAGATGAACCCTACCTCTCTCCTAGCATAGCACCTGGTTTCTGCAGCACAAGACAACCTTTTTCTCCTAGAGAGCTGAATCACTGGAATTCCAGCTTCCTCCATGTATCTATGTAATATAGGCAGACATCTCAGCTGTGGCTTGAGGCTGTCACGTAGATCTGCTGTAGCCTTTCCCTTAATCAGGGACTCAATGGGCTGGGGGGTGTCACAGATTAGGCTAACAAACTGCCCCTTGTGAGGGTCTTGGAGAGGTGGGAAACAGAAAGTCAGGCTACCAAATAGATGTGCATGAGGTCACCACAGCCCTAAGAGAATGATATAAGTAAAACCAAGCATCACTCTCATTGTGTGAATAAACGGAGAAGTCTGTGATTTGTGACAGTGGGTTCTGTAGTAGTAGGAAAGCATGAGGAGGTGTAACTGGTCTAGAAGCCATGATAAGGGCAAGAAAATAGGATGCTTCTGAAACTAATCAACATGGGTGTTATGCTGATTTGGGTCAGAAAGAGATAAGAGGCATGTTTTGATATGCATTACTTGCAGGAGACAAAATCAAGCTGCTTAATACCAGTTAATGCGTACCAAGTAATGGCTTAAAGCCAATAGCCCGTTCAGGTGGACCTACGTGAAAGCACATTTCTCCACAGAGCTCAGAAATGGAATAATTGGCTCGTATTAACTTTTCAAGCTGACCTGGAATCACTGGTATTTATCAGGGGAACCTGAGAGAGTAAGGCTATGGTTTGCATTGGCTTCGAATTTTTTTAATCTTCAGATTTTCTTTATATAGAGAACATGCAATTAATGAAACAGAAGGAAACAGCCCTGTTCACTTTCATAAGATTTAATTTCTAATGTGTTTCATGGTTTATTTCAGTTTGTCAACCTCTTTCTTCTTAGCTTTACTTGGAAACAGAATGCACTTATCTTGAAAAAAAACCTCAAACCCTAATTTTGCTTTTTAAAAGGACGAGAGGAGGAAGTAAGTATCAGGTACTGCAACATTGTTGTGGGTTGGCCATGGCTATCAGCAAAACTCCCACCCAAACTCCCACCCAGCCACGCAGTCCTTCCCTCCCTTCCTCAGCAGGACTGGGGGAGAAAATGGGAAGAACAGGAAAGAAAGAAAAACAATAGTTTGAGATGAAGACAGGGAGATTATCTGCCAATTGCTGTCATAGGAAAACAGACTCAACTTGGGGAAAATTTATTTAAGTTATTGCCAATTAAAATAAAAATGTAACTACTAATTTGTTTAGTGGGAAACAAAAAGGCAAACATTGAAACAACACTGTTCTTTCCCCCTTTCCCAGGCTCAACTTCATTTCTTCACTCAGATTCCTCTATCTGTCCACCCCCCTCCACCCCCCAAATCCTGACTACGGGATGGGGGTTATGGTCAGTGTACAATGGTTTCTCTCTGCTGCTCCTTCTTTCTCATTCTTTGCCTCTGCTCCAGCATGGGCTTTCCACGAGCCGCAGTCCTTCAGGAATATCCATCTGCTCCAGCGTGGTCTCCTCCATGGGCTGCAGCATGGATCTCTGCTCTGGCATCTGGAGGACCTCCTCCTCCTTCTCCATCATTTTACTTTTTGCTTCACTTATTTATTTCATATGAGTGGCCCATAGACACCTTAGGTGTGTGAAAGGTGCATAATAATGTTATTTTACCTCACTGAAGGAATGGAAATAACTTCTACCTCAGCCTTTCTCTGTAATCTAGAGAAAATGGCATATAATTTTCTTACCAGGTTTAAAGCATGCATTTAATGATTGACTCTTGTTGCTACTTCAATAATAAACACCATGGTTATTTTTATCTTCTCAGGAGAAAATATGTGAAGTTAAATGGCTGAAGAAAAGTGAAATCTGGAGATGATAACTGTGCTTCCTCAGAGCATAAAGGACTTATTGAATAAACATGCAAAAGACTTTGATACCAACAAAGGGAAAGTATTTTTATGTACAATGCTCTTTTAATCTATGGACCAGCTTCTGAAATACCACTTGTATCATAGTAACTCCCTGTGCAGAGGATAGTGGGAGGCTCTTGGGAATTACATGAACACTTTAAGTGACCACCCTAGTCCCCCCAAAATTTAAGTGTGTTAAAAACAAAAAAAGTGGGAATTGGAAGTAATCATATATGGAATAAATGAATAGATTTTCCTATGCTATTAAAGCATTAATAAGGCCCAGAGGTTAAAGTATCTCTTCATATGGTTAAAATATGTTGCAGTTCTAGAACAAATAACAAACAATGACTGAGGACATAAATATTGTGCTTCAGGGCATAAGCCAAAGACTAACACATAGACAAGAAATATATTAGTTTACAAGTATATTTTCTAACTGTAGGATTTTTTTGCCTTGTAGTTGAAGTCATCTATTGCTATTACTGATGGAGCATGGATCACGCCCGGGGCTCACCTGTAATGAGATCTGACTACATCTTTTAAATTCTATACCTCTACACTACTCACTACTGTGTTGCTAAAGTTTTTATGATTGTTAGTCTACGTTTTATATCTTTAAAGATAAATTAATAGAAAGTGTATTTTTTATAATAAAAAGTTGGCATTTCTCCAGTGCTATTTCTGAAGTTGACCCAAGGAAGGCATTGAGATTGTTAATCGCTTAAAAGTAAAGACAGCTCTATAGTTAGCATCCATTGAGGAAAGTACTGTTTTACATCCTCCATAAATATTTAATTATCAAAGAAAACAGGATGGAACTGTTATGGTACAAGTGACTTCCTGCATCTGATCACAAAAAGGATTCTTGGTTTGAAGCCTGATCTATTTTAACAATACAAAATATGTTGCCTGGAGCAGCTTATTTCTCAGTTACAATAAAATAACCAAATTTGAGTATTCAAAAGGCATGTTACAAAATCCTAGAAAAGAGTCAAAATACTGTTCTTGGTTTGAAATTGTTATCTGCTATTTGCAGCACTCTTACTCAAGGTGCTTAAATTTATTTTCCTTCTTTTAGTTGCATGATTTTGCTGTCATATTTACATTTTACTTGCTACTTTTCTTGTTTATGGCAACTAATTTTGTGGAGTTTTACTGATATACAGATTTTAGCACTGTGATTTTGTTTTAAAAAGTTGGAGTCTATTTCAGCTTAAAAAGACTATGGAAAAGTCTATTTATTCAGTCCGAATTTGATGTCTAAAGTTACTTGATAGCATCCTTCTAATATTCACAGAAGAGCAACAGGGCAGATGAGATTACAATTGGAAACTCACCAAAGTAAATTGATGCCTCTCTTGGTCCTGGACATTGCTGTTAGCTGTCTTCAGCTTCAGAAGTAGACATGGTGCCTGAGAAAAGGTGTAAGGCTCTTTTTCAGCTGGGAGAAGCAATAAAATAAATTCTGCTGGAATGGATGAAAAAAATGATCACCCAGCAGCTAAACCTGAAGAAGAACTAAGTGTAAGTAGGTGACTTAAGCATTCTTGATTTCATACACTTCTTGACACTATTAGATCTCTTATGATAATTCTCAAGTATTAAACTTAACATCCTAGTTAGATTTGTTATAACTTTCTATTTTATAACTCAATCTGAAAATGCCAACATATGTTTGTATACCTTCAGAGTGCTAGTAACATGTATTTTCAGACAACTGAAATAATGTCAGTGTCACAATAGGAAAAGCTTATACTGATGGCATTGCAGCATGTTTTTCCAAAGAGAAATCAATTTCTAGGCAAGAAAGGCAACAGTAAAGTAAGTAAAGTGTTTTGCTTTTCCCTGAGAAGATACAGAGGGAGATTATTGCATAAGAAGCAATTAAATAATTCAGTGTATGGTGATAGCCAAATTGCAATTTTAGCTGGAAACTAGTTCTAGACTGCAAGAACTAAGTTGTAGTAGAGAGGAAAGCTGAATTAACAATTGTGATCCTTATTGAGGGAAGGGAACAGCTTAACTTTGCCTTTGCTTTTCTTACTATAAAGTGTTTATGGTATACTAATATAACCTATGGAAATATTTAAAATGTAGAGCATAGCGTTCAATATTCCTATGAATCCCGTGTAATAGAGAACTTTGCCATGCAAACCTTGATACATGAAGTGCATTTTTAAAAATAAGATTTGAATTGCGGTAAATGCAATGAAGGCATTAGTTGTTTCAAGTGCATACTTATAGTCCAGTGATGTCAATCTTGAGCAGTCTTTAACGATCCTTGACAGGAACTTTGTATCTAATTTTTAAGAATAAAGCTGTCTGGTTAGGTCTACAGTTACAAAAATGAATGACATGGGAAAACTTAAATATGAAATATTCTTGGGGAAACCTTGATGAAAGTGCCCCAAATTTCAGATGTCAGAACTGAGCATTCATTCAGCTGTCTCAAGCTGTCCTATTGGACACCTGAGTATGTAAGGGAACTTTACATGACACAGCAGAGCTTTAAACAACCAGATAGGCAATATTAAACTTAGCATCCCATTGATAACTTATCCCATTGATAAATTGGAGTGCAGTTCTTAGCTGAGTACTTCCTGACTTTCATAGTCTTCTCCCTCCTCAAGTGAAATATAGTTAATAGGGATGAAAAATGAGTCTTATGCCCATGCATTTTAGTCTACAACAGGCCACACTCTTGCGGTGTACCTTCTGAGAGGCTTCAAAGAATGAAATAATGGCAAATAGCCTGGCAGCTTGTGGCAGCCTTTCTCCTTGCTGCCTACCCCTTGTAGCTCTGCAGAGGCTAAGAAGGGTCTATTGAGCACAGGGAACAGCCAGACCTGCCCAAATCAGGGTCTGTGCTGTTGTATGTGCATCTGTTCCAGCATGATTGTGAATTCCTCGGTGTATTTCTGTGTGGGCACAGAAGGGGATAGATGCTGGGACAGGGGTTTGTCCCTCAGCAGTGAGGCTATCTGCACCTTGAGCAAATCATAGACCAATTGTCATTGGTCTTTATCAGAGATTCTTCATTTGCCTTGCTGAGAGATGATGTACCTCTGAATAGGTCCTAGCCACAAGAGGCCAATAGTGTGAGGCAAGGGAGACCCACTTTGAAAATGTCCTTAAAATGAATCAAGCTATTCCAAAGACAAGGAAAAAGATGTTTTTTTGGTTTGGTCTTCATCTTTAAAATGATGATCAGTTTCATCTTTGTATATATGAGCTCCTGAGCCAGGTCTTTTTGTCTCAAAGGCTGTTTTGTGCTTCATAGAGGACTTTCCACTAAAACTCTTGCTGCGGATGGCTGACTGGTGTTTGTCAACACCTCCAGTCATGGAGAACCCACAATTTCCTCAGGCAGCCTCTTGAGAGCTTCCCTCTCACTATCATCAACATGTTGTTGAATATTTTTCCTAAGTGTTCTTTATTGATGTGGCAATATTATGTAACTTATGTTATAGTTATCTATAAGGAGGAAATTCAAGGGTTTTTTTATAGTTCTAATTCTGGTGCAGCTGGGTATCATAGCTATGCCTGTATTCATACCCAGTACACCTGGTCATTAATGCCCTGAGTGGTCCAGGAACTCGCCAGCTAACCTCTGCATAGATGAGGCAATGAATTGACTTGAGAAAAGGTGATTGAACCTCTCGTTGATCTCACAACAAAGTTTTTGACTGTCATGGGAGCTCTCCAAATGGGAATTTTATGAAGTGCCAGAGATTTCCCCCAACAGCTCTTGCTGTGCCTGCAGAAACTGATAGACATTATTTGTATGCTTAAATGCGTTGATTATCTCCTGCAGAGGAAAATGCCTAGGGGAGTGTCCAGTACAGATTTTCCAGAACAAACCAAACTGTAGATAGATAAAATACTTATAGGAAGTACAAACTGCTCCTGCAAATGCAGAAATGATCACATAGTAGTCTTTTGTACCTAGATAAGATGGTCAGGAGATATTTTGGATCTAGCTTTAGAAAATTTGGGACTGTACTTCAAAATAAACTGTCAAGGGGCTGGATATCCAGGTGATGACCTTGTCCAGGTCTCATACCAGCAAGACCTGTGTTGTGTCCTCCTGTTCATTGGAGGGAACTTCTCACTGTTCAGAACAGTTCTCACTGTTCCTCATCCTGAAAGGAAGCAGAGAATTTTTTTGGAGCAATGAATGGGTTGAGCCCACTTGTACTGGGATAGTTCTGATCTGAGAAGAAAGTGGCTTTTTTTCAAACAGCGGTGACATTTTGACCATCAGCTGGGAGGAAGAAATGATAGTTTGCATATGCCTGTTTCTTGGTTCTTTAGCAGTGAAATGACAAGCCATAGTATTGGAAGAAGGGTTGACTATTTGAATATCACACTAACCCCTCCATCCCACTTCACACAAAGGGAATGAATGGCTGGACTTGTGTCTGCTTCTGCACCAAACTTGTGTAAGCATAGAAGCTATTTGGGTCATGAGACACCTTGCTAGGTTATGTTACCAAGCTGTTGGTGAAAAGCTGCCTTTCTGCAGTACTGGTCTGTGTATACATCTCAACTGCAGACAGTGCAAGGTAATTCAGCATTGTCTACCCTTTAGACTAAAGAGGGCTAATTTACACTAATGAGGGTTGCACAAGTATATTGGCATTCATTCAGATGGTTAATGCTGGGTAACTGTTTCATGGTGAGCTGTTATCCTAGGGTACATTGTGTTTTTACATCCTTATGCAATAGGGACTGACTATCAGTAAGTGTCTGGAAGAAAAGGACCTGACTTTCTGACTGGAGTTTTAAACTGCTACTAAGTTAATTATAGTTGTGTATATGCAGTAACAGACAAATATGTGTGGGAATCTGTTCTAGTCATTGGTCAGTCATTTGCTGTTAGAAAAGTTTCACATTTTTAGTTCTCTTTCACCTTTTTTAGGTAGCCAACATCTCAGTCCAAATGGTAGCTGCAGAAGATAAGTTGGCAAAGAGGATTCTGGCAAGGAAAAAACATGGCAAATTGAAGAAAAAAGATAAGTTCCTGTGGAATCTTCAAAACAAAATAATTCTCTTTACCCTCATTCTATTCATTTTAGGAGTTGTAACCTGGACATTACTGTGGCTGTTCATTGGTGAGTTGCTGAAAGCTCATGCCTATTTCATACATCACTATCCCCAATAGCACTTTCAGTTGGTTTTAGTATCTCACTTGTCCTGAAGGCTCTTTCTAAAATAAATGTGAAACTTGTTTAAATGGGGCCTGAAAGACGTTTGAGCATCTCTGTTAAGACTTCAGACAGTTGAATTCACAAGTAATTATAAGAGCAGGCATAGCTCTTACATGAGCAGGCTTTAGGAAGTGTGACTTTTTATTTTAAGTGTTATGCAAAACGGTTTTTTTACATGTGCTAGCTAATGTCGCAGACCTGACAGTTCCTATGAACGTGATTCCTGAAATTTTGATTTCCACTGTGTTTCTTGGCCTGCTGAAGGCCAAATTCTTTGTCTTTCATGCAGAATAGATTTAAAGAAATAAAAGGGGAGTAAAATATACAAGGTAAATATTTATAAAACCTGTAAAAACACTGGACAGGACAAGAAATTATCACTTCTGTGGAATGTTTCCTTCTTGCTTGATGTGTCTAAGGGGGCAGTAAAAGATATCTTCTCCTCTTTAAACCCCCAGTGCTAATATTGCCTAAGATTCCTTAGGGATGCTCCAGAATCTGGATGTTAATATTGCCTTCATTATGGTGGTTCATTTGTATGGTGGTATCTTATCTTGTGTGTAGGGAACAGGTGCTCAATTAACTTTCATATTGTGGTACTCATCTAGAACAGTTTGGCTGTGAAAACATAGTGTTCATTTGGTAGTCCTTTCCACTATCAGGCTGAATAGATTAATTTGGTTTAGAATTTAATCAGAAAAAAAAAGTCGTTATTAAAAAACAATAAAAATATTGGAGGCTAACTGTCTTGTTTCTTGCAGTTCAGGCAGAAAACAAAGATGCATTGTATTTTGTTGGACTGTTTCGTGTTGCCAACATAGAGTTTCTCCCAGAATATAGGCAGAAGGAGTCGAAAGAATTCATCTCCGTGGCACAGAATGTGCAGCATGTGGTAAGATGAGTGGGCTGCTTGGCTAGCAAAAAGATCAGAGCTGTGAACAAGAGGTGCGACTTTCAGGTGCCATTGAGTCTGCTGTGTTCTGCTTTCCCACCCCCAGAGAAACTATGTACAAAGGGTGGCTATCTGGAGGCAGGAAGGAACTGAGTGCTTTCAGCTTGTTAATCACAAAGTGAGTTTTGAAAAGGTCTGTTTGACTTTTACATTTACTAAAAATTTTATGTATTTCCCCCCCAAATTGGAATCTATGAATAGAACTCTACACAAGCCCTGCAAAACTTAATTGCCATTTTTAAGACATTAAACCGATGAAGTCTTTTGCATTTAAATTGGTATCTGCTGCCAGTAATTACCCTAGAGCTCTCAAACATATTTACATTTCCATTTCCGTCTGATGCCAGGTATTTTAAAGATCATTATTCTTTCCAAACACCTTGCATGAGTCAAAGCAGAAATAGCAACCAGTTATAGGCAGTTAAGGCTGCTCTAGAGTGGGAAGAGAGGGATGGGAATCTTGGTTAAGAGCAAATTTGACTTTAAAGACATATGGTGTGGGGAGGAAAAAGACATTAACGCCAGGAAATGCAGCACTGTCCACATAAGGATTCAAGCAATAGTAAGAAAACTGCTAAACAAATAAAAACAATAATAATGTCAGGTGGAACCAAGAGATTGCTGAATAATTGCTAAGTTTTTGTTATCTTATAATATGAACTCCTGTTCCTGTTTTCCAGCTCTATCTTTTTTCCTCCCTTTAAAAGCTGGATCACAAAAGACTTGAAAGCTGATAGTCTAGTTTTCCTAGTCCTGCACCTTAATGACTGAAGTGCTTTCAGCCACGGGTGACAGGCAACGAGCACAAGAAGTGTCCTTTCCCCACTCTCCATGGAGCAGCTCTAACCTGCTGTGAGCCCTGTGTCTTGCTCTTGTCCCAGAGCATCCTGCTGCTGTTGTGCATAGTGGAGAGAGGCAACGGCAGGTGTGAGCTGCCAGTGTCACCATCAACTGCTTGAACATAATTTGGAAATTATTTTTTTTGTCGGCAAACTTTGCCTGAACTCACCAACAGATTTTACATTGCTGAAACTGCGCTTCTCAGTGACATGACTGTTGACTAAAATTGTTAGTAGGGATGTGGGGGATTTGTTTGTTTTTCTCCTTGAAATCCTTTTGTTCATGGCTCATGGCCCAGAGACCCCCAGAGTGGTAATGGAAGAACCTCTCAAGATAGACTCCTTTCCCCTTTGATAGCAATATATAAAATCCCTTGTAGCTTAATCTGGAGAAAAACTGAGCTCCACCCATTTTATTTAGGCCCTTAAAATAATTGTTCAAACTTCCTGTGTCAAACACTAGAAATTAGGGACTAATATTAATGTGATTTTTACAGCCTTTGCTTCAAAATAATCCGTGTTGCAGTCCCTTGGGTGTTAATTTTAACCATTAAGCAGCAGGATGAGGTCTGAACAGCTTGAGGTACATGCCACCTTGTGGCTTTAGAAGTGTGCCTCTTTGAACAAGAGGAATGAAGTTATTGTCACACTGGTATCATCACACACATACAAAGAACTGGTGGAATTGAGGGCTTGCTTTCCCTAGAGGCAGTCCCGCAGTATGAAATCAGCAGAGTTTTTCCTTCTCCACATATATTACACTGTGTCTTGGAAAGAAATATGTTAATACGAAGCCATTAGTGAAGAAAATAGACACAAACTGAATTGAAATGCAAGAAAATTCTACATAAAAAAACCTGCTTAACTGTGAAGGTGATCAAACACTGGAGCACGTTGTCCAGAGAGGCTGTGGAGTCTCCATTCTTGGAGATATTCAATGGGACAAGTCCCTGAGCAACCCCATGTAGTTGATCCTGCTTTGAGCAGAGGGGTTGGACTAGATGCTCTCCAGAGGCCCCTTCCAATCTCAGTCTTTCTGTGATTCTGTGGAAAAAGCTCTCATATGTGCTGTAAACTGCACCTTAGTACCAACACATGAAATGTTAGGAGTATGTGCTTATTTCCTGAAGACTGGCCCTAAGTTTCAGCATCAGGATAGGGAAGCCCTCTGTGTTTGGGATTTGTTGGGCAAAGAATGTTCATTCTTCTCAAAACTCATTTATTTGGAAAAAGCATTACTGTACACGTCAGCTGGCCATGGGCAGAAGATTTGATGTTTCCTGGGAATATTGGACTTGTTATGGATGCGTTACAGAGCTGGTCTGTTCATGTCTGCTGCTTTGCCTAGCTTGGCTGCTGTATGTCTGGAAATGTGTGCTGATTGCGTATTCTTGGTGGAAAAGAGGATGTTCCTAGAAAAGCCTAGGCATATAACATCTCTAGGTATGGCTGATTTTCAGAAATGTTAAATCTTCATTGGCTTAATACTTTTTCTTTCAGATGAACTTGGTCTACACAACCTCTTCTTTCTCCAAATTTTATAAGCAGTCCACAGTTTCAGAAGTCAGGTAAAACCGTGGTTAATGTAATTGTATTTCTGCTGGATAGTATGTAGTGAGCCCACAAGAGAAACCTATTTTTGGTAGTTATGATTTAATCTCTTTGCTATGCACTTGTACTGATAGAATACATTTATAACCTGTACCAACTCATTTCACAAAAGTAAGGGCAAACTAAAGTCATATAAGCAGTTCCTTGTCTGCCAGGAGTATAATCTAAGGTAAACAGAAATAATGTCCCTAAAGAGATTTCGTGATGCTTTGGCTGATAGATCACACAGAATTTTAACCACTTAAACATGCTGTTAGAGCACCGCTCTGTATTATTAACCAAGTTGCACATATTTTATAAGTAATGTTATTGGTATAAAACTGTTTTCTACAGACAGAAGAAGGGGGAAATCCCTATACTGCAATAAAGTACATTTACGTTAATATTATGTATGCAATTAATTCTAGAGGATTAGTTATTCCAATCCAATGATCTTTAGGAGATAATCCAGCTCTAATTCAAGTAGACATGATGATTTCCATAGATCTCAAAAGTCAGGAGCCCGCAGGAAGTCAGCCTAGTGAAGATCCCCAACTGGGTGTGAGGAGCATGTTTGGCATTTTGGGCTTTTTTAATTTATTTATTTTTTAGGAGATAAAATACATTCAGTGTGTCAAAGCAACAAGGCAAGACAGAAATAAGCCATACTCTTCTAAATTTGTACTTCAGAAGCTTGTGTTGAGAGTCTAGTCTTCAGAAAACCTTCAATATGATGGTAATCTGCAGGACCTTTTTATTTCAGTAACAACAACAATGGAGGCCTCCTTATTCATTTCTGGATCGTATTTGTGGTACCACAGGCGAAAGGCCAAGTGCTGTGTGAGGATTGTGTGGCTGCCATTTTAAAGGATTCCATTCAGACAAGTATCATTAACCGGACCTCGGTGGGAAGTCTTCAGGGCCTTGCGGTCGACATGGACTCCATTGTACTAAGTGGTTAGTATTAGCACATACCTATATCCTTGAGGAAACACTTTGTTAAGCAAACATTTTTATCTTGGACTAGCAAATTCTATAAATAAAGCAAAGTTTTTATCCAGCATCTTTAGCTTCTAATACTAAAATTGTTACAGGAAAAAAAAAGGAAAAGGAAAATCAAAACCAGATTTGAGGTCAAATCAAGGTACAAAGTATCCCTGTGAACACAGATTGCAAAACTTCCTTTACTTAGAGTGCTTATGTTCAAATTCAGGAGCTAAGCCTGACACCTCGTAGCCAGCTCAGATTTGGGTTAGTCTGTGACTTTAAAAATATAAAAAGAGGAAGGGTTAAGGTTTCCACATGGATCAAACTTTAGCCCCTCCTTTGAAAATGAGATTCTTGTCACCCATTTATTAAAGATTAAGAAACTGATTATAAAGCTGCCTATTCATTAAACAACTCCTGTGCTGTTCCTGGGGAAGCAGTATCTGTTTAATGTCATTAGCTACAAAATATTGTATGATTTTCAGCTCTATGAACAAAGGACAGAACAAGCTTCATTCAACAACTCTGTCCAACTGAAAGCTGAAAAAGACTGTGGCCAAGGGTGAGAAAATGACCCTCCTGGGTACCTCTGTCTCAGTCTTTCAATTAAATTTGACTGCTTAATTGGCATACAGTCTCTTCTTGCCTCAGGAGCTAAGATGTCTGGGGACATAATACCTCCAAAGCTGCTTGCAGAATTTGCAGAAATGAAGGGGGCTTGGGCAGCCTCCCTTGTTGAGATAGCTGTTTCATCCTGTGTGTAAAGTGTTATGATTAAAGAAGTGTGATTACATTAAACCCTGAATTCTGGATTTGGGCAAATGAGAAGACTCACACAACTTTTTTTCTGTGCAGCAGGTCTTCGGTCAGATTATTGGTCAACAACGGGAACAGGTAATTCACCATTTTGGCAGCTTCCTGGCAGAAGAGAGGTGGAGAACAAAACTTTTAGTTTATGTCGGACTCAAAGATACTGTTCAGTGTTAATTTAAGAGGGTTAAATTCAGCCTTGGCATTTATGTCCTGAGTTGTATTGTTACAGGACAATACAGAAACGACAAATACAGAAATTATCTGCCTTTAGTGTGACTGGTAAATTTTTCAGATGTACCTGGTGGCATGGTAGGAAATAAACTCAGTTGGTTAGTTGTTTGCTACTCACTCTGTGCTGAAGAGAAGATTAAGCTTTTCTAAACTGCGCAGTACTGACTTTAAATCTATTTATTGGCTTTTGAGATAGACAATAGCAATGCTTTTGTCCATTCTTTATCCTCCTTTATTCTCTTTTCTCCAAGGTTAATGACGAGTTTTTCTTTTGAATGAATTCCCTAACAGAAATTAGTTTAAGCAGTTCAGTTTTGCCAGGGTTATGGGAGACACTACTTATATACCTGCTTGGTTTCATGGTGTAAACCTCCCAGTAGGGTACTTTGGCAGTGTGCAGAGACTTTACAAGCAGTTTAAAAGTACAGCGCATCTATGTCCACTTGTATGTGGAGTAGGTACCTAGAAAAAATGTGCTAGTAGGCTAAACAATAATATACTAATCACCTTTGATGCAGACACCTGATAAGTCTTGGCTAGGCCAGCAGTTGTCAAGCAGGTAGGGATGTGTTGGCCTCCCTTGTTCCTTGACACAGGCTTACTTTTCATCTTGTGAAGGTGCACCCTTTCAGTGTTTTAAGGGATTTATACCTTTATGTCTGTATTTGTCTTTTCTGAGACAGTAACCTGTACTATTTCAACAATTACATTTCCATCTGTGTTTTCTGCTTCTGTTATCTTGCAAGGTTTTAGCTTGCATACTTTCTCAGAATTCAACAATTACTTTTGTCAGTGCAGCCAAGTCAAGGTCTCCTAGTACTGCTGTCCACAGGTGGACTTTGGGTCACAGACCCTGGGCCGTGGTTTGCAATGCTTAGATTGATATCAGGCCATAATTTCTCAAAATTCAAGTCAAGTTTGCTACAGCATTCATTTGCTCAAAACCTTTCCTGACTTAAATTGCAAAGCATAGCAATATGAGCCTCTGTCACATATCCTGACACATATTTTAATCATATAAAAGAATTTTGTGCATTGGTGCTTTCTTGTATAGCAATTTCATCTCCCAGTTCAGTGTTCCAGGGCAGAGGAATTAGTACAGTTAGTTTCAATTTATTCCAGAATGCATTGCCTAAAGGAGAAGAAAATAAGAACAGTGCAACACAAATATTGATTCTAAGGCTTTTTTAGGACTTACATGGTACCTTTCACACAAAGGGAGAAGGATGACCTGCCACATTCTAGACATCTTTCAGAGACTTACAATGTAGTCAATCACAGGTGGCAACTGGTATCTATGAGAAGCGTACTGCTGGTATGCAATGAAGTTGCAGGGGAACAACAATAGGGATTGCCACAGGAGTTGAGAAAGTCTTATAGCAGTGTAAATTCATTTGTCGGGGTACCTTGAGTGTGTCTGCTTAGGACTATAGAATATGGTGCCGAGGTTAAGGTGTTAATGCAGCAGCATACAAGGAAGATGCATCACCTGGTTGTATTTTGAGAGCAACAGAGTTACTTTGGCATGAAGCTGCACCTAGTTATTAGTTCAGGCACAGCACTGGAGTGCAGATTTATTGAAGAATGGGTTGGAGAAGGGACTTGTCACTCATATCAGCTGAATCTCTACTTGCATTGCCATGGTATCTGGCTATGCAGGGTCTGCTTGGGTAAAGACTCTATCCAGCTTTGGTTTCAAACTGGTATGCTTGCATTACTTCTAATTACAGAGCCAGCTCTGAAATCTCTTCACCATGCTCCTCACCAGCAGTGAGCTTGTCACATTACTAACTACTTAGTAGAAATAATGGTAGTCGAATAATTCTGAAGTTTATGATCAAAGCTGGCTTTGTTAGGGGTGAGTAAATAAGCACAAATAACTGCTATAAAAAATAATGTTATTGGGAAGAGATAAGAACAAGAAGGAGTAAGGATGAACAATGGCTCAACCAAAGCTTTAAATAGTTATAACTGTAATTGAGTTGAACAGTATGTGATCCTTACAGATTGTTCATGAACATTCATAGCATTAGTTTCAAGATTGTAAATTAGAAGTGGAAGTCAGACAAAGCCTGCCACTTCCTGTCTTGATTAGCTGCTGGTTAAAAGGCCGATATTTAATTTGAGTCAACAATTGCAAGTGAAATTTCACAGTACTCTAATTGATGTTCCACGACAGTAACTATTTCAGAAACTTGTCTTTTTAATAGGCAGAAATTAATGCAAATATTTACTTTGGATCTTATTCTCCCTAATTTGCATTTTCCTCTTTCTCACCTTTCAAAGAACTATGTTAAGAGTTTCAGATATGACCAAACAAAAAAAATCCCTAAGCTTTTTGCTGAATGGGAGCTGCAATATTGAATTGAAATAAAGACCTCAATAGGTTTGACTTGAAAGCAACAATTGTTTCAGCTTAATGGTAAAGTTGGATGCAAGTAGGGTCATTTCTTGGTGATTTTTATCTAAATTATGGCACAACCTTTTTTGCCTTTTTTCTTTTTTTTTTTTTTTTAATAAACGTATTTTGTAGGCTAGGCTTTATTGTTTACATTTCACGGTACTTCCATTTCTAACAGTGACTTCTAATGCTGTAAAAGTTTTCAAGGATTGACAGGACAAACTCCTGCTCCCAATAAATTTTGAACCTGCTTTGAGCAGGGCATTGAACAAGAAAGGTCCTAGCATCCCTTCCAACCTGAATGAATTGGTGAATCTGAATTTAGTGATAGCACTTTCAGCTCATTTCACAATAAAATATTGAGAAGCCTCATTGTTTGAACAATAATCTAAAACCCCCCGTGTAATACAAAAAAGTAGTTTGGNCTGCTTTATTTGAATAGTTTAGAGGGTTATTAAAATCAAGAGTTGAAGGTCTGATGGTTGAGAGAAGTGGACTATTTTTTATTTATTTATTTTTAAATTATTTTTCTTTTTTTCTTCTCTTTTTAATGATGCAGTAGGCTTGTTTGGGTATTTTTTGTTTGAAATTCCTGGTAACTAGTTCCATAGGGCTCTGTCATACCAAAAGATGAAGACACCACCTCCATCAAGTAGAAAGAGCTCAGTGTTTTGACCCCTGAAANTTTTATTTTGTTTTTATTTTATTTATTATAAATATCCTAATATCTATAGGGGCGAGCACTTAATTTCTGCCTGATGAACAATTCCCAGTAAACAATTATTAGATTTAAGTACTTTATCCTCTGGGAGCTCCACAGATCTTTGTTAACTGCGAGTGTCTCTTGTACAAAATGGTGGTGCTTTTGTGCAAATAGCCTACAAGGACCTATTTACAACACTATTTGTAATGTTCTGTAGTTTTATGAATAGACTTTTCCTTGACCGCAGACTTGTAACTAAGATGCAGACCATGGCATAGACTACTTTGTTTTCACATTTAGCAATGCTTTCATATGTTGCTTTAGTTTAAAATTATTTTTAAGATTTTTTTTTTTACTCAATGAGGATTTAACAGTTTTGTAGTGAGTGTCCAGTATTGAAAAGGTGACATTTCTACAGGAACAAATTGTATGTATGATCTGTATGCTGATCACCTACATGAGCACTTTCCTCTGGATATCCGTGCTACCTCAGGGGGAACGATCTGCTATTTTAAGCTGATTGCATCAGTGGGCCATCTTATTCGTCTTTCAATAGTGTCCCTTCAGATTGAAGCAGATAACTGCATCACTGACTCGTTAACCATTTATGACTCTTTGATGCCAATCACACATAAGATACTGTACCGGTGAGTATAAATTTTCATTGAGAATTCATTGACAATCATTTGGGTTTTTGTTGGTTTTCTTTTTTTTCTCTGTAGATTTGTCAACTGCATTTTTGGTGGGTTTTGGTTTGTTTTGTTAAAAATACTCTGATCTTCATGCGTTACACACGCATCACCTGGCAAAATACTTTTTTTCTTTTTTTTTTTTCTCAAAAGTGGAAAAGTTGATCTAGCTAATAAAAAGAACAGTTAAATATTCTTTAAATTCTTTTTTTATCCTTCAACTGGAGTGCATCTTCACCTACCTGCAGAAGTTCACACATTACTGGGTGGAATTTTCTGTTTCTTATCAGGAAACAGGTGCTAACTAAAAGAAAATGTCAAAATTTCCTTCCCTAAGCAAACTTTTCTTCCATATGAAGATTAGTGCCCTTCATATGAAGACTAACGTTCTAAAACTGTCTCGTGATTCTTTGGATACTTACCGCCACTCACCCGTTCAGCGCTTTTTTTAGCTGCTTTATTTGAATAGTTTAGAGGGTTATTAAAATCAAGAGTTGAAGGTCTGATGGTTGAGAGAAGTGGACTATTTTTTATTTATTTATTTTTAAATTATTTTTCTTTTTTTCTTCTCTTTTTAATGATGCAGTAGGCTTGTTTGGGTATTTTTTGTTTGAAATTCCTGGTAACTAGTTCCATAGGGCTCTGTCATACCAAAAGATGAAGACACCACCTCCATCAAGTAGAAAGAGCTCAGTGTTTTGACCCCTGAAATCATTTTCTCTGGCCTGTCAGTGTGTGTATAAGCCTCAAAAAAGAGCATTGGCTTTTCAGTCCCCTTCAAGAGCTGTCCTCTAGTAATCTGAATCACTCACTGACTTGTTTATAAAACAGCAGATGGTGTTCATTTACTTGTTAGTATCTGTAGAGGACTGAGGATATCTGCTAGGTAATACGTATGGAAAGTAACATTTTTTTCGTGAGATTAGTTGATTGGCTCAGGCTCTTAATTTCTGACTTGAAGAATAACTTGCCTGTCTTTCCCACTCCCCAACCCCAAGCTAAATCTGTTGGTCTAATAAAATAAATTTTCTCTTTCTACAAGCCTTTCTTTACTATTGGTTTAATTCATTTTTGCGAAGGCTGAAAGTCAGTATCGTCTCCTAGAGCTAACCTTTCCATCTTCCTTTTCATGTTTGCAATTTCTTTCTTTTTTTGTAAGAAGTGACTTTCCGATACTGTTTCTAACTGGCCTTTTAACTGGTACTTTTGTATTTAAGAGCATGGAGTTTTTACTAGGCTTTGAAGTAGGTAAGCTCTGCACCAGTGGAAAATTTGTGCACAGAATGAAAGCAATGTTTTGGGGGTTTGTTTGTTTGTTTGTCTCCCGAGTGCTTATGTGTGTACTCTCCTTTCTTCCCCCTCAGAGCTTGTGAACCAGCAGATTCGTTGATGTCACTTGTGTCCACAAATAATCTCATGCTGGTAATGTTTAAGGCAGCACAAATAAAGGAATGGAAGGAATTCCATGGCTATTTTGAGGTCATTACACAAGAAAGTAGGTTTGTTCTGTGTTTGGAAATGTGTTTATTGTATTGTTTCTGTCTAAGATCCCAAAGTGGCTGTCTCCTTCATCTCCTCTGCATTAGTGAGTGTCTGTCTTCTTCTTGATTAATTTAATCTGTGCAGATTAGCTGATTCTTAAGTGAAATATGAAGGGAGAAGGCTGAATCCAGTAGACTGAATTCAGTTGGTCAGGACTGCAATGTGCCAGTAGATGGAGTTGTTATTCCAGGAGTAGCACTGCTTTGGCCTCTCTCCTTTGAGATTCAGTGACGACGTTAAAGGTGGAAGGAGTTCAGCACTAAAAACTGCTTTCAGAAAATAAAACTTCAGTAGCTTTGTCTGCATTTTCTATCGGTCCCTGCCTCCTCATTAACACAGAGGAGTCAGTTATGTTTGTGCGTCAAGTCCATAATCTGCTTTTTGTTGCTTTAAGCTTTGAGAAGTAGTTAGATCATAATCACAAATAGTACAAGGAACATCATACTAGTAGTACAAGGAGAAAAATCTAACACAATCCAATGCAAGGAAATTCAAGCTGCTCAAAAAGATGCTGCATACTTTCCATGTTGAGAATAATTAAGTATTAAAACACCATCATAAAAACATGTGATAAATTCTCCATCATAAGTAACTTTAAATTCAGGGCTCTTATTTTTGTTTGTTTGTTTGGTTTAAATTCAGGGCTGGGTTTTCTTTGTTGGTTTCTCTGTGTGTGTATTTTGTTTTTGATTAATTCCCTATAGGCAGTCATGAAAGGAAGTTTTGGCTTCCAGGAGGCTGATTAGATTAGCACGTTGTTCATTTCACTTCTAACTGACTTCATTTTAAGACTAAAGGTCCTCGTGTACTACTGCAGTGTGGATGTATTGATGTGCAACACTGTTCACTGAGACTTGTTTGCAGAACTGCCTTCAGTGAAATAACAGATATAAAACTTCACAATGTTTTTTCCTGGTCCTACAGAGCCCAGCAAGCATTCCTAGATTTTTACATCCATGTCTGTCTGCATCATTAGAAAGAGTATCTTTTTACAGCTTGAACCTAGATAAAAATAATTGCTAACCTGCCCTGTTCTGCAGTGGAAGACTTCACATAAATTTTGATGCTTAGCCCACTGAATAGCTTTGCTGGAAATATATTAAGGTTTACAAACTTTTGCCTCCTTTTTTGACCCTAGGGCGTGGAAAAGCAATAGTGACAAAGGAGAAAATTGGCTATGAAGGGAGAATCACAAGTCCCTATTACCCAAGCTATTATCCTCCAAAATGTCTTTGTGCATGGAACTTCCAGGTAACATGAATCTCTTTCTCTCTTAGGCACTGTTGTGTGTTTTGGGCACACAGAACCTGTAAGTATAGCAGAAACAATTGTGCAGGGAGTAACCTGCATCCTTACAGATGTGGCAGTTTATAGAAATGACATAGATGAATAGCTGGCTGTGCTCAGGTTTTTTGTGTTGGATTTTTTCTTTTTTTTCCGTGCATTTATTCTAAATGAAGAGAACATAATTCCTAAACTGTCCTATTATAAAGGTGAAGAGCTGAGATAAGTTTTGATGTTTAGCCTGCAGAATTGCTTCACGGCAGAGAATGTAAGACTTTACTGTTTTTAGTTCCCCTCTTCTCATCCCCCAAAATTTGGAAAAAAAGTATGTACAAGAGGGTTCTCTAACCTAGTTATTACTGCCACTTTTCTGATAACTCTTCTCAGTCTATTTTGTTATGCTTAATAAATTGGATTTTTGTCTCCTAAGATGTTGTGTCCTATCAGCACAATCCCCCAGACTGTTTTTTCTTGGTATCCTTTTTCTGCATCTTTTCAGGTACTTGCCTGAAAGCCAATGACCAAAAGTTTACATCTGTTTAAAATAGTTTTGTCGTGTCTTGTCTGATGACATTAGTATTTCCCTACTGATGCTGCTAAAATATGATCTTTGACTTATGGTTTGCCCTTGGTGTTTTCTTCTCTAAAGAATCCGGCAATGGATACAACGCCGTCACTGGTTACCCATCTTTCTGCTTAAGCTACTCATGTCTGGTTAAGCTAGTGGTTGCCCATGTTGAATCACACTAATCTGAATGGAGTCCAGCTAGCCATGACCTACAGCCTCTTCCTCTTCTAGGAAGCTAAGGCGATTACTTTTTTGTTGAATTTCAGGTCTTCAATTCACCCTGGATATCTGAGGGAAAAGTTTCTGGACACATGAGCACCCCCAAGACTTATTTCTCAAAACAGTTTAATTTCCCAGTAGTTCAATGATGAAACTTCCCTCATTTCCCAAATAATGTTTTCTGTAAGAGAGGAGAAAAATCCCCATTTCTGGATTCTTGTCCTGAACCAGCCCTTGTTTCTAAAGGAACTTTGCCTTGTCTTGCAAAAAGGTTCTGTTCCTTTTAATAAAGGAAATTCTAATTAATTATGAACCCTCATGATAACTGCTTTTGTAAAATGATAAAATCTTTTGTAAAATGCTAAAGAATGCTTGACTGAGCAGCTGCTGGCAGAAGACTACAATATTGTGCTAGAAATAGCTCCTAGCATTACAAAGGTGACACAGGTATTCAGTGCAGTATCTTAGCTAACAATCCGCTGGGGCTGTGTGTCCCTACACAAGTAAATTTGGATGTGTCTGAGTGCTTTGATCTTGATACAAAAGCTGCTTTCTATGACCAGTGGCTTTTTGAAGATGAAAGGACTGTTGGCTAGAGGGGGAAAAAGCCTGCAGCTGTGGTGGGGCTTTGCCAACCGTTGCTTTTACTCAAAACTGAATAGCTGGCAGATGTCTCAAGTGCTGGTTGTTGAGCTGGCGAAGTCAGCACAGCTCCCAGAGCGTGGCATCGCCAAGCATCGTAATTGCTGAGATAAATCTAAAGACTCTCATGTACTATGTCCACAAAAGGAAAAAGAAGACTGTTTGCAGTGTCTGTCTTGCTCACAACAGACTCCACAGAGGAGCCTTGGTATAGCTCTGAAGTTTCATAATTATACCATCAGTGAGAAGAATATTAAAGGCTGTGAGCGAGGATGGTGGAAAATCAATGAACACACGTAAGTACTTCTGCATGGGTTATTAAACTAACATTACCAAAATAAACCTTCCCATCACTACTGCAGCTCACTCAGAGTTTCCACAAAGACAGAGATACTTCACTGGTGTCTCATACCATTCTTTCACTTTGGCTGATTATGTAACTGAATCTTTGTAAAACATATAAAAAAAAATATTCTAATGAAAAGTACCAGAAAGATGAAAACAAGAGTCTTTGGTACTCTGGAAAGAAAGAAATGGGAGGAGTTGGGTGAAGGCAGGTGTTCTGTGAACCCTAAAATAAATCTAGGTTTTCTGGGATCATCAAACAAGGTCTGTTAAAACCCTTTTAAGTGTAACTTAATTCTATGATTGCTCATGAGGACACCGAACCTAATTAACTTCAGTGAAAGCTATTACAATGAGATTATTGGGAATAGAAGAGTAACTGCTTCCGCATTCCAGTCACTGGCTTTTGAAAGAGAAACCACACAGATTAGCTGCCAAGGTACCACTGTATTTCTTAACTGTTTTTCTATTAAAATGTTGCTGCTATCTTTTTATTAAAATAAATTAAAATTGTTGCTTTCCCATGCACATCGTCCACCCATTTTTTCCTCAATTTTTTAAGTCAACTTTCAGGCACTGGATGATGAGACAAGATTAGATTTAGGATGTTGGAATTTTTAAATTTTTTTTTTAAAACTTTGTTCAAATGGAAATTTCAGTAAGATCAGACTTGAAACTGAATTTCTGAATTCTCTACTGAAACTAAGCAAAGTCAGTCAGCCTTTTAAGAGTGTAACTGACAGAATTACAGAGAGGAGAAAAAACTCCCTCTATTCTTTGATACCATGTTATACTTATATAGAGAAAATTCAGTTTGTCTGAAGCTCCTAAAATTGTACCTTGATGGGAATTCGTTGATGGACTAGATAGGTACATAAAAACACCAGTCAAAACAGACAACATTTGGTGTGTTTGTGGTTTTTTTGGTGTTCTTTTTATGACACAATTGGAAAGATTTGAACCTACCTTCTCAGCTTCCTACAATTGCAGCTTATAGCATGCATATTCTTAGGTAAAAAGGGTTAAGAAGCTTCAGGAGACTGATTCTGGTAAATAAAGACTGCTACTGTGAAGATGGTGCAGATAAGGTTCCTTCAAACCTCTAGGGAACTTTATCTAACCAGAGACACTGAACGCAACCATGCGGTTCTTCCTCATCTTTCTTCCAGTGGACATGCAAAGTGTTCCTCTGCCTAGTAGAGGAGTTGATGAACTGCTTTTGCTGAAATTCTCATAGGCTGAAATACCAATGAATCACTGTGAGCAGACCATTAGAGGTTTATGTGAACAAAGAGGTTGCCAGTGTTTTATTTTTCTTAAAGCTGTTGGTGCAACATCGCATTGTCTCTGCTACAGGATGCATGTATCTACTCATCCCCTGGAAAGGTATCTCACTCCCTACTTCAACATATGGATCCCCTTAATTAGTTTCTCTCTGTAGCAATGGCACAGAGTTACATATGATGCCTTGCAACCTCCATTTGCCCTGGACCTAGAAAAATGGCTAGTAAAACACCAGCAGAAGGCTCCTAAGGATCTGTAGCTCTGTCTTACAAATCCCACAAGCATATGGCATTTCTCACTGTGTACAGGAGATAGCTTCCTTGATGTAGCTGTCTCAGCTCTTCCACAGATGGACAGAAGCTTCCTCTACTTGTGGCAAGATGAGGTTGTTTTATGTGGCTGAGAAGTGGCCAATGCAGCCTGCAATTTTTTCTTAAATGGTGCTAAGGTTTGTTGGAGGGAATTTGTCCAAGACAGAAGAAGAAATGTAGAAAATGTCTGTGGGTTAATTGAGGGGTATCGGATGGTTAGGTGGCATTTTGCTATGCACGTTGGCAGGCTGTTTTAGGTTGGGAACATTGATGACAGAGACACTAAAGTGAGTGACAATGAGACTTCCTGTAGCAGGAAGTCTTCACTCTTAGTCCTGATAGATTTTTTTTTTCTTCTTTTTTTTTTTTGACAATTAACTTTACTATGGTAGAAAGCTGTCAAATTAACTCTCTTCTTTGCATCTGTTTTCAGGATGTGTAAAAGGAGTCTATTTTTTTAATTGTTTTGTTCATTTATTTTTAGTATTGCTGAAACAGAATCTCCTAGAGCTGTTAAAAGGATGTTTCATTTTCATAGGGTGAAACAAAGCACATATGGAAACATATGAATGAGCATGGCCGTTCCCTATGGCATGCTTCAGTGGGGTGCACAGGACACCAAGCAACATCTATCCATGTGGAAATCATTGCCAAACTTCCCTGCATTCATTGACATGAGGAGTAGTCCTGGTGCAATGCCTGGTGTTGCCAAAATAAACAAGGGAAATATTTACCTCTGGATCATGGACCATTAGTCTATTTAACAATACAATAATCCATTTTCATGTTCTTTGAGTTCATTCTAACTGCAGCGTATGACCTTGCACTGCTGTCAAGCAAGTGTGTGTGCCAAGTGTGCTAAGAATCAGTGCAGCTGCTTCTGCTCTTAAATCTATTTAGACTGATAAGTACTTTTCTTGACAAGAGTCTTAAAGTCAGATGTTTTTCTCATAAGTGCTGCATTTTTGGGGCATTTTAGTGGAACAGAGGAGAGGGTCCTTATTTCTACTTCTAGAACAACCTGTACTGTCAATGTACACTGGTCTACTACATTTAAAACTGTCTCTAATTTTTAAAGCACGATCCAGCAACTTTTCCCTGTTAAAAAGTTGTTTTGGGTTTTTCAGGTTTTTGGGGTTTTGGTTTGGTTTGGTTTTTTGTCTCTCTCTTTTTTTTTTTTTTTTTTCCTCCAGTTATAATAGCATCTAAATGCCAGTTACAACATCTTTGGCATCTTTGGTGAAAGGGGCAATAGAAATGCATTAGCAATGGATGGATTAAATATTTGATGACATCAGGGAGCATTTAGGTTTCTCTGAGTTAAGTGGCACCTAGGCAGAAGTCCAAGGAAGCTCTTTGCCAAAATGGCAGCTTTAAGTAGATGTGCACCCAAGGTTTTTTTTTTTTCACCTAGACTAGTTATTTGAAGACATGACTTTCAGAGGTAAAATTCCAGAATGTTAATGGTGGATGAAGGCTGGGTGACTACTTAGAAATGTTTTCAGTTTCCCTAAATCTATTCTGCTTTGCCTCCAAAGTAGCTGGACCGATTTTATCCCAATGCGTTTGTGCACTCTTCTTTAGGGGCAATCCTCAAAATCAGAGCAGCTAAATTTGCTCTCCACTGTGCTGACATCCCTCCCCCCCCAAATTTACTTAAGTCTTCCCAAAAATCCAAATCTTTTGAAAACAGATATCAGACATGGTGACAAAAGTACTCATGTTTGTCTTGATAAGTTTCTTCATTACATCTCCATTCCTCTAGACTTTCTGGTCAAAACATTCTGCTTGCATGTGTGTGGTCATGTAAGATTATGACCAGCATTTTGGGGTATTAGGATACTGTTTAAGATTTTGGTTCTTAATTAAAGTATGGCAGCTAACTGTATTGCTGAATTTCAGTGATGTTGATGTTTAAATTGTATGTAAGGCAATTTTGATGTGAAGGCAGCTCTCGAACGCCACTGAACACTTTTAGGTACTGCGGTTACTATGTTGATCACCAAACAGTCTTCCACATCGCAAGTTCTGCTGTCAACATCGAGCTTCAGTGTTGTTCGAAGGTCTCAGAGAAACCACTTCTGGTGGAGTACGGCAGCTATAACATCAGCCAGCGTAAGATGGATTTTATCTTTTTTAACCCATTTTTACATTTCAGACCTGTGAAGCAGCATTTTTCAGGCCCAGTAGGACTTAATTAGGTTTACACAGGAAATCCTCTGTTTTTTGTTTATTTTCTTTTCTAATCTTACCAAGTCAGGTAACCAGCAAACAAAGAGCCTTTTCTAGCTCATCAAAGCTATGCAGCTAAGGTTTGTGGGCATGTGCAGCATACTCTGGTTTCCTGTACAAACACAGTCTGCTTTCTTCTGCTCGGTCCTTAAAGCTTCCTGCGTGACTATGGCCATGGTGCAGTCAATTGAAGTCTGCTGTTCCTGCTTGTTTTCATCCCCAAGGTTTTGTTTATAATGTTTCTATTATTACAGAGACTTCCAGGTAATGAACAGAGAGTACCAAATAACCAATTGCTTATTCCAATGTTTCCATCAGTTTAAATATTTTGTGTGCAAGTAGAAATCTGAGCTGAAAAAACAGCTCAAAAAGTTGATAAAATAGTCTACCAACTGTGAATTTTTTTAAGCCCTGAAACAGACAGCTGTTTAGTGATACTTTTTCCCCCGTGTTAATCTTACATATTCATGCTGTTAAAGTAGTAGAGAAGCAATGGTTTCTAGTCATAGCTGCTTGTCACATTAGAGCAATTTTATGCATTGCATATATGTGAAGTATGTAAAAAGAAGGTAACTTCGTAATTTTATTTTAAAAGGCAAACATTTATGTAATTTGTAAGTCACCTCAATACAGGTTACTAACTGAAGTCGTAAGATGCTGCAAATTTTGGTTGAAAGTGAGACTGTCCTTTAAAAGAAGGTGGCATTCTAAGCTGCCTTATGTTGCACCATAAAACACTGGCTAATTTGGTCCAGTCCTAGTGCAGAGCCTGCAGTACATATTGCAGTAACAGCTGAATTGGAACTTTAGAGATGTTTTTTCTTCTTTTTTAAATTCCAGTTTTCAACATCTGAACTCAATTTAAGTACTGGCAATGCATACAGACTATTAAATTTAGATCAACTTTATCATTCCTTGGAACAGCTTAGTGACTATAAATTGAAATGAGCTGACAATATTTGGGAAAAGGAAACTTTTAAGTTGGGTTTTGTTGTTGATATTTTTTTTTTTTTAACCTCCAGCATGTCCACCTGGACATTTCAAGTGTTCTACTGGCTTATGCATCCAGCAGATGCAGCGCTGTGATGGGATAAACAACTGTTTCGATGAAAGCGATGAACTCTTTTGTGGTTTGTATTCACTTACTAGAGAACTTGACTGGAAAACCCAATGAATGTATTCTCTAGTCCTAGAAGGTAGCTGAAACAAGGTGAATTTTTTTTAGGGGAAAAAAAAAAAGATCTTTCCAGCTTCCTTTTTATCTCCAGGTACAGACCATAAGTCAGTCTCTTGAGTGCTTAATTCATAGTTAATTAGCAAGGAGCGAAACTAAGAATGAAGAAGGTATGGCAGTGGAAGGCACAAGAAAGAAAGTTAGATGTGCAAAAATAGCTGTAACAGGCTATATTTTAGTTTTTCCTCATGTGATAAATGCTGGTAATTATAAAGTTCTATTCTATTTTGAGATTAGTTATTTTATTTTCATGGGGTAATGACAAATTGTGGTGCATAGAGTAGATGAGAGTGATAATAAGCGTCCATGGTGAAAGAGAGTTAGAACTTGGGCCACTCCACTTGGGGCAATGTGTGGACTGGGATAGGTCACTGGACACTTCTGTGTTTCATTTTCTCCATGCATAATGTGGCACTCATACTCATCCCTGTACCGTGCAGTAAAGCTATGAAAGTGGTACCCAGGCATAGTCAGAAGGGTAGTGTTAGCATTACTAGCACACTCCTGTAGCTGATTGCACTTGTGTTTTTAAAGTTGTCCCTGAATGGAACTGTAACTCCAGCTTCGCAATACAGGATAACCTGCTTGCCTGCAATGGAGTAAGTGATTGTGAGAATGGAAAAGATGAACAGAATTGCACCCACAGTAAGGCTACTCTCTTGATTAATTTTTTTCTCTCTTCTATCATCTATCAAATCCTGACTCGAATACTGGATGCTGTATTCAAAGAGTTAAGAGGCACTATCAAATCTAACTCAGGCTATATAATTCTGTTCAGTTTTCTGATATGCTTATAAACAAGCCATTATTGATTTTAAACTGTTTCTTTTTAATGAGCTCATGAACATCTGTTTCAGCAAAATACTGGCAGAAGAATTAAGTACTCTGGGTGCAGGATGGGGATCTAGGGATTTAAAGCTTGAATCCCAGATTTTATCTCTTTGAAGCATAATCTGTGCAAATTATTTCCTGGATCTGTTTTACCATCTGTAAAATAACTATAAAAATGATAGTTTCTCTGGAGCAGTTTTCAGAGTTATAAGGTTAATGTGTTTAAAATGCTGTGGAAGCTATAAATTTAGCATTAGGCACAAGAAAGTTTTGAGTCAGCCACTTCTTTAACTTTTTAGAATAAATGGACACCATGACATATGAAAGGGAGCACAACTGGGAAGTGCTGCAAGTAACTTTTTTAAAGAAAAGTAATGTTTTTTGACCTGCTTGACTAGACAGTCTGTGTAAATAGTTACAGGATACTTCTGTGTGTTGACAAGAAAAATAGATTGGGTTTGACTGACCTTATTTATTATGAGCCACAGGGAAATAGGAAAATGCCAAGATTGGAGTTGCAGTTTAACTGAATACAATTAGTAAGACTGCTTTCACTACTGTCTTTCATTTCATATTTAATACTGAAATACAAAGGAAGGCTTCTTTCCAGAATACTGGATATTTTCTCTTTCTAGCCTAACACTTGCTCTACAGCTAAGTTTTTGCTACTATATCCATGTTAATTAGTGCTATGGAAAAGGACGGGAGGAAATCTTTGTTCAAACTCAGCCAATTTGATGCAAGCCTTAGTATAGATGCAATTCTACTTGAATAGTTTATTCTACTTAGAGATTGGTTTAAGCCAGCCAAAGTACTCTTTTGCTATGTTCACTCCTATCTATTAATCTTTTATCTGTGCAGACATGTCTTTACGTGTTAAACTGAACCAATAGTCTTTTTTTCCTCCCCCCCCCACAACTATTTCAGGTATTCCTTGCACCAACCATACATTTAAGTGCAGGAATAACATTTGCATTAGGAAACAAAACGCAAAGTGTGATGGGACTGTGGATTGTATTGATGGAAGTGATGAAAGCAGCTGCAGTAAGTCCCTCTCAAATGTTCATCATTTTGAACTTTGAACTTCTTACACAGTAAAGCCATTTATTTCTTCCTATTTTGGAGTGGGTACAAGTCATGCAGCGGGTATTGAATTTTTATTGTGTCCTCTCAGAGATAGTGGAGTAATGATCAGCTATCAGTTTACTTCAGGTCTGGTCATAGAATTTCCTAAGTTCTTGTGGGAGGGTGAGCTTACTGTTATGGGGAGTCTTAGTCAGCTGTAATGCTTATTGCAGCTATGTTAAAGAGCAGGGAAGCAGGGTTGGCTAGCTGGTAAGAGAGCATTTTTGTTGCCTGCAGCAGTGTCAGGTACTTCTGTTGGAGTCAGACTGTATTTGGACTTCAGGAGTGACAGAGCTGCAATGAGATAAAAACCACAAACTTTTTACTTCTCTGTCTCTTCTGGATGGTGAAGACCCCAATATTTCATAGTATCAAGATAGGCTCTAGTCTCAAATCTTTCTAAAGTAACCTCTGTATAAGCTTTTCAGTTTGTTTTGCTGTCAAGTGAACAGGTGATTGTACTGCAGTAGCAATAAAAGTGGGGTTAGGATTAATTGCTTAAACTGAATATTCTTAGGTATTTTGTCTGGCCCTCAGCAGTTTCTGGCACGCTAGCTGTATGTCAAATCTGCCTTGGATCCAGTAGGACATCTTAAAAGACTAGCTATATGCCTACTTGTGTTTGGAAACATTGATGCTGCTTTTGACTCTGGCTGAGTGCTGGAAAGTGCCCAGAAACGTTAACACCTATGTGTGAGAGTGTAGGATTAAAACTCCAAGGCTTTATGTGCATGCACTAGGGATAGGCACGAGGCCTTACAGAGGGGTCTTTCTCCATTGCTCTTCAAATTACAGTGTGCAGTTTTTGCAGCTTTTTGTGCTGAGACATGACTTTTTCATCTGTGAGTTAGTAGTGTACAACATTTTCAGACTTTCAGTTGTTTCCATGCAAATTAATGATTGGACCACCTGGTTTCTGAAATAATAAATGACCAAATTCCACATATGTGGCTGCTACTATAAACATTTTTCTTGTATCGTTCCCACTGTTTTGGCAAGAAATAAGTGTCCTGATGATGCTGAACTTCCTTCCTTCCTGATGGACTCCTTTCAGTTCAGGGCTGACAGTATTAAAAAGAGATGAGGGATTGTCTATTTTTATATATTCATTTTGATGCTTATTAAATCAATGGCTCCTTTGACATTTTTGACACAAGAAATATTGAGAGACCAATTTCTGCAGCAGAGGTAGAAAACAAACTTATTAAATTTCTCAGGCCAGTGCCTTTTTTTATGGAGTCACCTCTTGTTTCAGGAATAGAGTAGCCAAAAAGAGAAGTTTTCTGATTAGAGCAGGGCAAGGAAGTAGATTTCAAAACATTTCAATGTGCAAGATTCTTTTATGCCCTATGTGGTTAGGACTCTCATTAAAGGAAAACACTGGGGATGGAGATTATAACCTGAAATATCCCTTGCAGGTTGTGGCAGCAGCAAGAACAGCAATCCCATCTCTCGGATTGTAGGAGGTATGAACACTGAGGAAGATGAATGGCCCTGGCAAGTCAGCCTCCATTTTGTGGGAGCTGCCTACTGCGGGGCATCAGTGATATCCAAAGAATGGCTTGTGTCTGCAGCCCACTGCTTTCAAGGGAGCAAGTAAGCAGCCTTCCCCCTAGCTGTCCCAAACATCATTAGTGTGCCTTTTAGCTTCCAGAGTTTGAAGCACACTGAGGCAGGATGTGCCCTCATCTTTCACCTACCCTGTGGTCGGGGGGTGTTTTGTGATACTTTTTAAAGAGATGGCTTGTTTGTTTGCTCCCAACCAGGCTGGCTGACCCCAGAGCATGGCGTGCTCACCTAGGGATGCAAATGCAAGGCCGTGCAAAGTTTGTATCTGCGGTGAGACGGATCATCGTCCACGAATACTACAACAGCGGGAACTATGACTATGACATTGCGCTGCTGCAGCTGAGCAAGCCATGGCCGGACACAATGAGCCATGTCATCCAGCCGATATGCGTGCCTCCCTTTTCGCACAAAGTCCGCAGTGGTGACAAGTGCTGGATAACAGGTTGGGGCCAAAAGCAGGAAATGGGTGAGTTTTATAGCTTCAATCAAGCTAATTTTGTTCCCAGGTAAACACCAGCCTTCACAGCTGTGGGTGTGTGCACAGGACACCTGCTTTTGTTGCATGGCTGGGTTGTGCTGAAAATCAAAATGGTTTGAATTTACTGTCGTATGGAAGAAGGTTCCTGCATGCACATACCTTCATATGCTCAGGAAAATTGGCTGCTGACTGAAGTCCCGTGTGCTTGTGTTGTTAGCCAAGACTTGCAGAGAGCTACACTTACTCCGAAATAACATGGTATTGTTTTTCCCCTTTCTTACTCTTGGAGGTATGTTAGCATGCCTAAATGGACCCTTTGCTGCTTACCACAGGAGGATGAAACTGCTAAGTCTCCCTCCTCCCTCCTTCAGCCTCTGTAGGCTGAACAGCTCTGTAGCACCGACCCCAGATGTGAGGTGCCAGCTCCATCCTCGGAGTGTGGCTTGACAAAATGGCCACCCCACTGACAAAATGGCCGCCCCTGTAATGGCAGGCTGCCCCATGGCAGGGGTAGGCCTGGACCTCCCACCACTTTATCCTCAGCTGCCTCTGCCCTTGTGCCAATGCTGGTACCTTCTGCCCCTCTTGTGGCCACTTTCCTAAAGTCCTTCCAGTGTAACCATAGGTGTGATGGCTTCCCTTGGTGTAAATCGTGTAACCGCCACCGCGCCAAGCCCCAGGTCTGCCGACACAGGCCTGGCCCAGGCGGTTTGTCTGCACCTGCAGGGCTGCCCTGGCCCGGCCACACCTGCCCTCTCAGGGCTGCCGGCACCATGCACCACTCTCGGTGGAAAGTAGGAGAGGCACATGTGTGGTGCGAGGCAGCAACAGGTAGTTAACCTCCAGCTTTTTGACTTGATGTTCGCAGCCAGTATTACCACCTGCCAAATCACATTTAGCCTCTCTATAAATAGTTGTGTGAGAATATATGGTTGTGAACCACCTTACCAGGAAAGGATGGTGGTACGGACCTGTGATGTGGTGCAGTGTCTCTCTTTGGCCCGCTGGTTAGTCACCAGTGCAACTTAAAAGCTGATTATGTGAAAGATAAATGTGATGCCTCAAAAAGAAAAAAGGGATTTCTTTTTCCCTTTCCCCTCTTTTCCCTTCATTGGTTTATACAATTTGATTGCCAAATCAGTCTTTTAACTATTTTTTAAGTATACTTTATTACATACCAGCTTTATCAAATTCTGAAACAAAGTTTCATAATGTAAACCAGCACTTGCGTATTTGAATATGTTGGTGAAGTTTCTTTGGTTATATCCAGATTTTGAGAGGATCACCTGGTGATATTATTAGAGCTGTTGTATTGAAAGGAGGAGATATTTCAGTTTAATTCTGTTTTTCCAGAAGTTTGTATTTTACAGAAAAGAGGTATTTTAGCAAAATTTTCAGACAGAGAGGGCCAAATTTGAGATATGTCCAAGTTCTTTATTGTCAGAAGAGCAATTTACATTTTGTACTCTGACTCATACTTTTAGGGGTGGATCCAGCCCCTTCAGAGACACCACCCTAATTGCAAATCTGTCTTGTGATGATTCAAATACCTTTGTAAAATCCTGTTTCCTTTTAAAAATAAAAAGAGAACAAACTAAGAATTTTTGAGACATTTTGCAAAAGGCATTAGAAAAAGCTTTTTGGACAACCCAGTG
The DNA here is from genome assembly GCA_013400755.1 of Pelecanoides urinatrix. Lineage (NCBI taxonomy): Eukaryota > Metazoa > Chordata > Aves > Procellariiformes > Procellariidae > Pelecanoides > Pelecanoides urinatrix. The sequence continues at coordinate 168,437 of VZTQ01000710.1, read as the reverse complement.
ATTATGCCATTGGTGTGGCCAAAGGACCAAGGTCATGTTATATAAATGCCTGATACTTAAGTGGTTTTCTGTGCTGTTGCAGTTAGTTGCTTGGCATCTGGAATAACTTGGAGATCAAAAGTATCTGTGGATATTTTCTCAAGACTTCTTGTTTTGTCTTTCAATAGATGAGTAAAATGCTAAGCTCTGTTGAATCATCCTTCTTTTGATTTGTTTTCCAGATGATGAAGGTTCAGCAATTCTTCAGAAAGCAGAGGTAGAAATTATTGATCAAACGTTATGTCATTCCACATACGGAATTATCACAGCTAGGATGTTTTGTGCCGGACTAATGTCTGGGAAAAGAGATGGGTGCAAAGTATGTATCTTGGCACAGCTTGCATAGAGTTTATCTTTCGTTGTTGCATGATGAGGTGTAAGAACTGACTAGCAAATCACTTTGTGGTCCATAAACTTCAGTTCTGAAAAACAGCAATATAAGAATTCTTTATCAGTAAATCTGTCATCTGGGTGTTTTCAGAGTTTTGCTGCTTTATGTATATGAATAGCATCACTAAGTTTCAGTTGCAGGCCATGGGCCAGTCAATTTGCAAGTCCCAATAACAAGCTGAAGTCAGGCAATTTTTGGAACAAGAGTCTCTCAGTTGAACAAAAAACTGAGAAACTAGTTTGTCTCTTTTCAGGATCGCTCCCTCTCAACTTGGAACTACAGGGCTATCTGATGAGATGATGACAACTAGGCATAAATTTATTTTCAAATGTGTAATAAATCTGATCTGGAAATGCCAAAAGATAATAAATGTCAAGTTCTGAATTTACTTCTAATGAATAATAGTACAATTATATATACACACACACGATATATTTATATAATGGATCTTATTTTATATTATATATGTTACACAATATATACTATATTATATTGAACTTATATAAATTCAAATATATATATTACTTATATATATTTACTACTACAATAGTAGTAAATGTACTGCTAAAATGGTAGTAAAACTATTATTTTATTTTTTTTATGAGGGAGATCTGGAATCTTCAAGAGGTTCCAGCTTTCACTGGTCCACATAAAAGTGAGAGAGACCACAATGACTCTCAGGGCAAACAAAGTCTGAGGGCTTTCTGAGGGAGTATAATGCACCAGCTGCTTTTTAGAGATTAGTGAGACCATTGACATTAAGCCTCATTTTCACTAACTGGAGAATTTATTTCTTCAGTTATCTGTCTGGCCATTCAAGATATAGCCAAGGAAAGGCATAATTTACAGGTCTTTTGGCTGCATTTTTGTAAGGGCAAATGATGTGTGACTGTGTCTGGTGGTTGTTAGAGCTGATTGAAATGTGGGATTTTGGTTTTGTGAAAAATACTGGTGTTCCACTTTTGTTTTGCCCCAGGAATTAAAGAAAAAAGTTGAAAATTTGACTCTCTAAATACAAAATCTTAATTGTCAAGGAAGGAAAAAAAAATCATCTAAGTTAAATCTTTAACAGTTTTGTGAGGCAATTCAAGATAATCCTGCTTTGAACAGCAGGTGGCTTTACTTAGATCATCTCCTGTTGTCCCTGCCAACCCACATATCCTAAGATCCTATAAAGTTAAAGCAAATAGTTTGCTAGCTCTAACAAAATATATGTCTAGAAGGAGGGCACTTCTCTTGCAAAACATTTAAATTTAACCAACGTACCTTTGGCTTTTGGAAATCCTTTATTGCATCCAATGCTTTGGTAAAGTTTTATTTGCCTCTAGCTGTCTGTTTCAGAGAGGTCGTGTCTACAGCAGAGTCTTACAAGAAAGCATAAGCTTGGTCCAAGAGATTTTCCTGAAATGGTGGCACTTTTTTTTTTTCCCCTGAATGTCTGCCAATATATTACTACAAGAACACCATATAAAGGCAGAGTACTATAATTACATAATAAATTCCTGTATTATGGAATTATGCCATGCTGTATAAAACTTTGAAATCTATAACAAACTTAATTTTAACTGCCCTAATGAAAAAGACATTGTGTGCCCCTAAACATTACCTACTGGCTTGTATCTACCAGAGGACAACATTTAGTTTTTCTCCTTCTTAATAAAAAAACCCCAAATCAATTGAGAGATCCAATCTCTTTCCATTTACTTTTAATTTGAAAGAAGTTATCGTTATTAAATACTGTAACTGTATTTTAATTTTTAATTTTTTAAAAAATCTTACTTTTTTTTAGTTCTTAGGTGTGTATCCTATAAATGAACATGCATATTAAGTAGCAGATTTTGGAGTTAGCTGTAAGTTTGAAGCTAGGAAGTTAATTGTGAATTTTAAACCTAGTCCATGAAGTGTAATATCATTATTATTGTCTATAAAGAGTGAGAGCTAGCCCTCTCTGTTGCGAAAGAGCATGTTTTGGTACAACTGTGTAATCTGCTTCAAGAAAAAAACCCTGTTGACTATCTGATGGTTTGAACTGTGTGAATGGGAAAATATAATCACTGTTGGAATTACTCAGGCAAAATATCTTCTGTGGAATTTTGTCCCAGTTTTAATAATCTGTATTGTAAACACATACAACTCAATATATTCTTTTTAGGGTGATTCCGGTGGACCATTGTCATGTCAAAGCAACAGAGATGGAAAATGGTTTTTGACTGGCATTGTTAGCTGGGGTTATGGATGTGGAAGACCAAATTTCCCTGGTGTCTACACAAAAGTGTCCAATTTTGCACCATGGATTCACAAATATGCGCCTTCAGTCTTGTAACGTGAAAACTGTTTTGCTGGAATAAAACATGTCCTGGATATCTTCATTAAAAATCATATTTGGTAAAACTGTTCAGTGGTGGAATTTCTCTGCATATCTCCCTGCTGACTCAATATTTGATTCTGGAGTACACATATGGAAGTAACAAATACCCTTTCGTCAAACCTTGGTGAAAAAGGTGATTGCTCTATGCAGAAGTCTGGAGACACAGGAGGAGGTGCAATAATAAAATTCTGACACTTTGTGTTCATTTTCCAGGCACCAGCTAAGTACATGTGTAACATCTATCGGGAAGCTGAAGAAACAATTGACCAGCTAGAGACAAGGCTTAAGTCTTACTCAGTCATTTCCTCCGAGATGTGTATGGCCCAATACAGTAGTGACTGTGAAGTAGCAATCAACTGTTAGTACCCTTGCAAATACTACTTTCCCTACCTCCTCCAGTAAGAACAGCGGATAGAGAGCGAGGGAAAGGAGGGATTGCAGAAAGTGAACTCAATCCTCTCAAATCTGTAGAGCCCTCATTTTTTGGAGATCAGAAGTTCTGCGTTTAAGCATGGAAGAAAGCATTAGTCTTATTCCTTCTCCAACTTCCATTCTAATTAACTGTATGGCTTGGAGCTACTAACTATTCTATTTCCTGCCTTAATTTCCCCGTATTTAAGATTATTCACAGTTCATCGATTTGAGAATTTGAATTCTTTAGCTGCAGGCAATTTAACAAGATGAGTAAATATAGTGGTGTGTGTTATTACAATGATCTTGTCCTTGTCCAAATAAAACCAATGTTTCTACCCTCTGAGAGGTATTTTAAACTGGTATGGAATTAGGTTCTCTGACTGTATATAGTTTAAAAAAAATCCTGATATAATTTTTAGAGATGATGCAAAAAAAGTTTTATTTCCTCTAGGCTTTTTCTGTGGGTTTCTTTTCCATGAAGGAGGGGGAAAAGTATCAATCAATCAGCAGGTTGTATGTCTAGTGGAGATAGGCTGTTGAAAAAAAGAGGACTTGAACAAAGCAGTCTGTCTACAGTTGTAGTTTGCATTCTTGAGCTGTGAGGATTGCCTTCCAGTTAATCCCTTTTGTAGTCTCCATGTGATCAGACTCAGGGTTTGTTCATTCCCTTTTTGTTTTCTGGAGCTGAGGTTTCTTGGGGCTGTTTTATTTTTCCAGGTTTTGTTCTTTGTGCATGTACACACTCTCTCTCTCCCCCCATATGTAAAATATGGTATTTTCCGACACACATCCTTGATTTTCTTATTTTACATGCAGAATACTCTGAACTTGTTGGCTTGCTGACTTAAAAATGGTTTTAATTCCAAACAGGAAACGTGAACATGAGTTGCTTCGCAATTATGTTTATTCTGTGGTAATGTCTTGAGGCTGGAAAATTCAGGTGGTCTGTGGAATTGCGTGTTTCTTCTCTCTCATAAATATTTCTGTGGATTCCAGGAGGTGTTCATTAGAAGTTGCCTCATTTACCTTGCTCTGGGACTTTTAACCTGTAAATTGCTTGCATGTCCTTTGCTTTGTGACATAAATTATTTCCTATTCTTGTACTTCTGAAAGAAATGGGTAGCTGATCTGTTTTCAAATGATGAGATCCATATCCTACTTAGCCAGTTAGGAAAACAAAGAGTTACAGTGATGGTAACTTTTCCTCCCCACCTTCTTTGACTGCAGATCAGCTGGCTCCAGCTTCAAGCAGTATGGCAACGGTGAAATGAGAGAAGCCTGGTGTGCATGGCGGGGAGAGCAGTATGCTATTCTGGGTTATGTTTAAGAAATGAGGTTCCTTTAGGACTTTGTTATTAGGTTTGTCAGAAGGCATTTGTCAAGGCATCATGATACAGACTTTCCCCTCCAGCCGGGTTTCTGTGTACAGCATAACAGCTCCGTACGGCTCTGAGCAGACTGCAGGGCAGGTAAGAGATACCAGCTAAGCTTTACAGCAGGAACACAGTAAATGATCTCTTTGCCCACTCTGGTGTGTATTGACCTCTGCTCTTCATATGCAAATTGCTGCTAACCAAAGGGATAGCAATTTTTCCCCTTACATAGCTTGAAATGCATGCCACAAAAAAGCAGCCGAGAAATATGTGGGTTTCGTGTGTGACATAGCAGATAACATGAAAGCTATTATCTCAATTTAAACCCCTTTAAAAACTAAAAGGGCAAATATACTAAAATATGGTGCAATAACTCTACTTTTTTGTCTTACTAATTGATGCCTCCCCATATCTTTCTCTAGGAAGGTCCACATATTCACTACTGCCCATCCTACCGAGAAGGCTTATGTCAGAAGTACCGTTTCTTCAAATGGAAGAAGTTGTGTTTCTGGAGAAGATGGCTTCTAGGAATATTATCTATAGTTTCTTTAATGGTTACAGTAATTGTGCTAGTCCTGCACTACTCGTTCTGTAAGTGTTACTCCCCAGCATGGTCTGGACGGGATAGGTATTTTGCACTGTGAGAAAGATTAGTACGAAAAGTTCTGCACTAAGCAGCCAAGCGCGTAATGCGTGTATAAAGGAGACTCCCTTCTCCTTAATGTCTTTGTTAAGGCAACAAAATGCATAATAATTAGCGGTTGATAGTTGTAAAAGAATAATGAAGGTAAGTATTTTCCCTCTAAATTTTTTGTCTCTTGTGGATACCACCATTATTATCACTGTCATCTTTCCCACAAACCTATAGGAATTAACTTTCTATCTTCTATTCACTTTTTCAAAACAGAACGGGTACCTAACTTATGTACACTTCTTCTTAGATCTCAACTTAGAGCCATTAAAATAATCTCTCTCCAGGAGGATAGCACTGCAAAAAATTGAATTTTAACAGTTAAAACCTGCTAGTAGAAATGCTTTCTCAACCTGTACCTCATCCCTCTCCTTTCCTTCTGGGCATTATTCTATCAATGGGATGGACTCAGGGCTCTGGATATTATTGCGTGTTTCTCTTAAGAACTAATGCCTACTGATGCCAAGGACAAATACATGTTTCTGCAAGCCTCTTGTTCTTGAAGCTTTTCCGTAATGTTATTAGGTGTGATAATTTTTTTTATCCTTTTTTTCTCAGCTCCGGTTTTCTCCTTTATTTATATTGGTGGAAGTGTAGAAATCCCTAATTTGACTTATACAAATGACCTCAACGATCCAAAGTCACAGAAATTCCTCCTGCAAGCAGAAGCAATCCAAAATTATGTAAGTTCCCACATAAGTATAGCAATAATTTAAAAATACTTATTACAGGATCAGATTGGGAATAAGGAGAAGACTCTAGTTAGTCACGATTTTTTTTTCTTCAAAATAGTAAGTTTAAAGCTAGCAAGTGCCTCGGTGGTGTACAGCTTTAGGAATGTAGCTAGACAGCTGGGGCTGTATGTCTCACAGTAAGGCCAACATTTCCTAGGTAACAAAACCTGGGGGTTTCAAGGTTATGGACAAATTATTCTTCTTAAAGGAATTAAGAGTATGTGTTTTGTTTTGGTTTTGTTTTACTTTACTCAAACACTCTTTCTTGCTACATTTTTCTCTTTGATTTTTTTTTTAATTATAGCTCAAATTCAATGCTTAACTTATTGTTTTGTTTTGTTTTCTCTTATCCCCCACAACAATGCTTGCTTTCTTGCACTTCTTATGTGAGTTCTTATTTGTGAGATCAATCCTGTTTCCTGGGTACATGTGAACAGCAGTCTTAAACACAAAGCAGTTCTCTGTTACACTGTATTTCCCAAAAGAGCTAATCTAGTGTCTCAAAGCTGCTTTGTGCACAGCCAATACAAGTTGCTCCTGTCCAGATTATATGCTGGAAATTTAAAGGCTGAAACAAAAATATAAATGTATTCATAAAGGTTTCTTTTTCATAGCTAATTATTAAGAGTTATCACAATGGTCTTGAAGTGTGGTGTGACTTAAAAACAATTTTTTTTAGTGGAAATGAATGCACATTTATGATCCTTATTTGATATATTTTGTGAAAATGATGGATAGTGCTTGTAATATGGGAGGGGGATGAGGAAGGGGAAAGGAAGAAATAAGACAAATACTTTATAGCATAAGAGATTATATTGACACTAAATTGTAACACTTTTTATGTTTTATTTTGCCATTATTTGACTGTCAGTTTGCAGAATCATATGAGTCTTCCTCCTTGGGAAAGTACTACTTGAAGTCTGTAGTGGCTGCTTTCAGGTAGGTTCTGTTCCAGCATGTGGTATAAATTTGAGATATTCAGTTTTGTTTGTTGTATCTTTTTTCATGCATTTTAAATTAGTTATCTGGAAGAATATGCAGATCTCTATAACAGGGAATGAAAAATGCAGAAATACACTAAAGTATGTGAGCTAAGAGCTAAGCTAATAGTGTGATTTCTGTCTTGCCCTGTAGAATCGGTGAGAGAAACGAAGTCTGATTAATTGTGCCTTGGTTTACAGATTGCTCTGTGGTCTATTCATCTACTTTTAATTTTTGAAATCACAGTTCATCCGTTTTTTTTCTCTACCACTTGCAGAATCTTATTGTGGTTTTGTCTGTTTAAATGAAGTTCCTTTTTAGCTTCTCAAAACAAAACTTAAAGGCATAATTTTGGGCAGGGCACTCTACTTAAGCTCCTGGTGAGAACTGTAAATACATTGAGCAGATGGCTACTACTATCCTGATAGGCTTTGAAAACTTTTGAAAGGTCAGTCCATAGGCCATTTTGAAAGGAAGAGTGTGATGGACTCTCTCTTTGAATCGCTTAAGTAATACTTTGCACATGCACACATACAGATTATTTATTTTAACAAGAATTGTGTGAAATATTGTATCAATTTATGGGCATAAAATTATATTGTCATATGGTGTGAGATTTATTAAAAATACTAAGGCAAATGTGTATAGAACTGTAATATGGTCTTAAAAGTGTGTAATTATGCAATGGGGATGGAAACATCCAATTCCATAAAACTTATTGCAAGGATTTTCTATGAGGTGTAGTTTTCAGCCTCAGTGTGTTACTGTTTAAGCAGCATGTTTTGGAAGTATAGAAAAAGCAATTGTTAAACAAGAGAGCTTTTTCCCCACTGTGTTTAGCTGCAACTTTTTGCACAGCAGTTCAACTGGCTATGAAACTGTGTGAACCAAAAATGCAGACCAGTGGAAAGCATGTCCAAAATACTAATTAGAGTGTATTTATGATACATTTTTTTTCCCTCCACAGTGAAGGAGAGTCTGGACTTCGAGCTTACTACTGGAACACATTCTGGGCACCACAAGACATGGTTGCTTCTCTTAAAAAATTAACCCCAGTGGAACAAAAAGAAATCAGAAGTAAACAAGCAGCTCACATGTTCAGCTCTTCTGGGGAGGAAGATTTTGATCTTGTTACAATGGAGCTTTTTGGTAACAATGTACCTGTCATTTAATACCTATTCTGTCTATTTTTCTTTCTCCAGTTTATGTCTTTGGCTTGTGTGGCTGATGGTTATTAAATTTCAGTTTCAGATTCCACAGAATATGATGTGATGTTAAAATCAGGTAATTATTCTTCAATCCCAACTAATAACCCTTTGGGAAAAAAAAAATCTTGTACCATAAAAATGGCAGTTTCCCAGTTATTCTTGTACCTGTAGGGCCTACAAACTAAACCAGACTAGGCAACTCCCTGGCCTGTGCTTCAAATAAAGGCTGAGAAGAAAATGCCTTACAGCTTTTATTCTGGTGTTCTAACTAGAATGGTTGAAATTTAATAGTTCTCACTGAACTGCAATGAGCTGTGGCTCCTTTTCTTGGCATCTTTTTAAAAGCTACTATATAAAATTATGCATAATTTATTTGCCTTGTGACTAGATAATTTTGGTTATTCATAGTCAGTGATCAGTCAAATACTGCAGAGCTTTAATTCCTTTTGCCTGGTTTCTCCATATCAAGCACACCTCAAGATTGGCTTCATATTCTTAGTTTTCTCATTGCATGGAGAGAGGTGAAAAGAAAATGGCAAAGAAAGCAGTAGGTTTCAAGCAGAGATGGTAGCAGTTGGAGCCAAGCCCCCTCCTGCTTGCTGAGTGTACGATGAGCCGATGGTGGTGAGATGTTATGCTTCCTTGGCCAGAGCAGGGGGACAGGGTGATTCAGCCTGGTAGGGAAAAGGGAATAGAGTTGTAGAAGTAAGGGAAGAGGAGATTAGAGTAGTCAAGAAGTGCGGGTAGGCAATTGTTGCCGTCTCTTCTGAAATTTTACCCAATGACTTAATTTATCTATCTTTCAACTTAACAGTTTTTCAGCCACTGATCTAGCTTCTTTTGTATAGCAGTATCCTTTGACCTGTATGCCAAGCCAGGTAACAACAGGACTCTAACTCTGATGAATCCCAAAAAGTCTTTTTATCAATGGAGGCTGCGAGTTCCTTCTAACTATGTGGTGAGACTGGTAGTTATCACTTTGCATGGTGTTACTCCAGAGAGCTGTGCATCACACCACTTATCAGCATATGATTTCCTTCTTCCTCTGCAGAACAAGATCATAACAAGGTATGATAGTACAGAACAAAGATGTTTTATTGAGCTGTACAGAAACTGTCTGAAACTGTCACAATATCAAAATTATATCAAAGAGGTTTCCAAAATATAAGACTCCAAATACAACTTCATTAAAAATCTTGTATAAGGCTATAAACAGATCTTCCATATTATTCCTTGCCCCCAAATGAATTATAAATTCCTGTGGGTTTTAATCTACATTTTGATGAATTTTTACTGGTTTCAATTTCATGCAGTTACTGTCACAACTCAAAAACATACAGACTTTAATTTTTTTAGAGTATTATATTCTATTACTTTTAAAACACATGTTTTATAGCAGTCCAGTCACAGGCAAATCCCTGTTCATAACAGGGGTGTTGTGTCTATGGAAGGCTCCATTCCCAGCATCACTCTGTAGTCCATTTGCATAAGTGAGATCAGATGATCTTGTAACCTGCAGTGGCCACATTGCTCCCACTTTTCAGAGTCAAATTTCATGTATGGACATGTTATCCACCATGAACCTGTCTTCACTGACAAAATAAATAAACAAGTTTTAGAATCTGAGGATGGATGGTTTTAAGGTGGGAATTTTTTTATTTTTAGGAAGAGGCTAGCTGAGCATGCAGATTCAGTTAGCATTGTCTGAAATGCACTTATTTAGTAGTGCTTTAACTTATTTCAAATGAGTAGGTAGTCCTCTTCAGCTCTGTTAACAGGCTTTTGTCTCTCTCCTTATGCAACAAGGTACAAGAGCTTGCCATTGTTGGCAGACTGTCAGAAAGCCAGGCATGGAGTAAACACAGGGTTTTTGTAAGGAGTTAGTCTGAGGTTGTGGCATAGCATGGAGAATCCCGTTCCTGATGCTGGGCCGCATCTGCCTTGCTTCTGACTATGGGTTATTGCTGGGACTGTTACTCCATTGTGCGTTATTAGCAGTGGCTCAGCTTTTTAGGAACCAGAAGAGGAGTCCGTCACGTGAAAGCATCTAGACGCTATCAAAACTCACACAGGTGTATGATGTAACGTGTTGAGAGAACATCAATGCAGTAAGCTGTAAGACAGAAAGTTCCAGAACGTGCATTGATGTCTGTCTATCAAAGAACTGGAACAGAATTTGGTGATTGAAATGATGTTAAAAGCCCTATGATACCTCAAAAAAAAATTGACTTTTTTGATTACTTTCATTGCCAGCCTAGCAAATGTGTGATTTTGCATATGCCTATTAGTTTTCTCCTTAAGCTAAAAGCAGCTAGTCACATACTTAGGACAGACACAGTAGAACTAAAAATATCTCCAATATCCATGAGAGCCAGGAGTTATTGTGTTATAGCCATTATTCCCTGACATCCATTTCTAGGATGACACACGGTGACTAAAAAGATTCTCATAAGTTTCTGTAAACTGCAGTAATACAGCTGTTCAGTGACAAATACTGAAGAGTGAGTGAGCTGAGATTGTGAGATGTACTGTAAAAATAGGTGTCTCTTGTGGACAACTCTTCTCGTATGTGCTTGCCTTTCTTTTCTGATGATACTATGACAAAAGATACAGCTAGAAGATAAGCCAGGCTGTCAACTGGGTCAAGATGCTGAGATTTCCATGTGGCAGTGAGAGGGGTTTCAAATTGTTCACTTTAAAAAGGATTTGACAGGTATTATGAAAAAAGGATTTAATAATGTCTGCAAAAGAGAAGCAAACCACAGATCCATTGTCTAGTGTCTCACATGAAATGGGAACAGGGAACAGCCTGCTAAAAGCAGAAGAGGACTACTTTCAGCTTAAGGTTCAAAAACTTGATTTTAATGCTGCCACTCTGGATCTCCGTGACAAGTCAAAGAACTTGATGCAGGGGTGTGATAGAAATAAATACTCTCTTACTATGAGGTCTGGTCTTAATTGTTTTAATTTGCTCTGCATAGAAAAAGAGAAAGCTGTTAGAAATTTTTCATATGCAGATTTGTAAATTAATGAAAAGAAATCCAACATATACTGTGGATTTCAAGGTGGAAGAAACAACATAAGAGTGAATTTACAGATGCAAGAAATAGTATCTCAAATTACAAGTGATAGTAAGTATTCAGGCTTCAGGATATAAATTATCTCATCATTATTTAAACAAAAGAACAATAAGAAGAAATAGTTGCCATGCATGGGGCTCCACATCTTGTGTGACAGCTTTTGTGACATGAAACCAAGCTGAATGTTAATAGATTGGAAATGCTTTGGCCTTGTTATCTGTTGCATGGATGCTGCACAACACCGCTGCACTGCCACTTGTTGCCTTTTCAGTGCTACCCGCTACTACTCAGTACCACTATCACTACTGAAGTAACATAATCTGGCACTCCCTTTTTGATGCTTCTACAGGTCTGAAAACTCCAGGGCACTTGTTAGGCAAGAATATCTATGACGTTCACCCTGAGTAACTCAGCCTCAATGCTGGGAAACTCGAGCGTCTCCTGTTGTACCAACAGAGTGGAACAATAAAAGGGAAGTGGTAGCCAGGGTCATAATTCTGAAATACAGATGACCAGATCTGTGTAATTTCTGCCCAGTTTCTCAGCACAAATGACTGGAATGGGGGATTTTTTTTTTTTCTTTAATGCAATTTTTGTAATATTTCAGATGGTGTGGACCTGGGGCCTGGACTCCTTCTGTTGTACGTTTAACTTCATCAAGTAATGTAATGTTGCTTACCTTCTCACTGGACCGAAGAGAAGAAAGCAACGCACTAAAAGCTCACTTTCAAGCTGTTCCTAAAATCAGTAAGTAATTAATGGAAACAACCGTCTGATGTACGCACACTTATTCCTCTTGTTGCCTCTAAAAAAGTTGATATTGCCTGGACCTATCTGGGGGGAGGGAATGTTGGCATATAAGTCAGTGAATTGTCATTCCGATCCACTTAAAAATGGCTGAGAACTGAACAGAGAATACCCTTTGGTCTGGGAGACTTTTCATCTTCCTGATTACTGTCCAAGCCATCTTTCCCAGACAGTACTCTTACTACACAGGTAACACTGAGCAAAGGTAACAAAGCAGCCAGCCGGGTAGCACTACAGGCACTATATGTTTAGCCAAAGCTAGACAGACCCAGTGGCAGAGCAGCACTTTTATCAGTTTTGCCAATCTCTCCCCAGCTCAGGGAATGCATGTTTAATGAAAATGGAAAACAAGAGCAAACACTTCTAATATGTCTTTGATCCTTTTCTGAAAGCACTTTTCAGTGTAGTTAACTGCATAAGAAAAGTGTATTCAAGACCCAAGAAGTATATTCTAGACGCATGTAGTACTATGCATTTTGCAGGAGTTATGGGTGATTAGTGAAATATTTTGAATAACAATAAACTGTAGTATTTTACAGGAGACATACGGGCTTCACAAGTGAAAGTTTAGCCTCAGTTGTTTGGTACAGTCTAAGTGAAAGAATTTTGACAATTAAGCAAGTCACTATTTTTTAACTTGTGGAACAAATCATAGGGGATAACATGTGGATAAACTTCTCCGAAGCCTCCATATTTCAGCTTATGTCTCAGTGGATGCTGCTTAGCAAATACTCATCCCATGCACGTGACAAATTAGAATTGCTTCATTGTTCTGAAGATGGGCACTCCAAATGACGTATAGCCCAGGTTTTGCCACAAAATTTTGGTCTTTTCAAAATTGTCTTAATTTCTGTTATATTCATGTTTGCATTTACTATGTTACCTAAAGGAAGCCAAAAGCACTAAGGACTGTTTATCTAAAAGAGTTCTTGGTAGAAAATAAAACCTCAGAGATATTGTTCATATGTGGCATGAATTTTCAGACGAAAGAACTGTGTCAGTGAGAACTGACACAAAAACTTCCTGGTTTACGTTAAATTAATCAGAGATTTCACTTCATTGGGCTGATTAGTTTTTAATTTTTTAAAATGTCTACAGAAAGTCGGAAGTAAATTGGAAGGGAGAGGTCTGTTATGTCCACATTTAATTACTTCTTCCACTTACCACAAAAGAACATTTTTAAAAAAGCTCCAGTCAGATGTGTTTTGTGCTTTTCCTTAATTGTAATTTGATCAAAAAATAAGAGAAATTCAGAGTGATGGCGAAGTGGAAGTTACATGATTTTCTGTTAGTACAGGCAAAATCTGAGTTTAATACTGTCACAACCCATTCTTCTAACTCTGTACATAGAGAAGGGTCCTAGCAAGTGAAGTAGGCTCTACACTTTAGCCCAGCTGAGATAACTGTGTTCCTTGCTGATATATTTCTCCCCCAGTGTGTGGTGGTCGTTATATTTCCTGGAATGGGACACTGAGTTCCCCTTATTACCCAAGTTACTACCCACCAAACATTGACTGCAGCTGGATCATCAGAGTAAGTGCTGGGATCTCTTCTGAGTAGTGATGACTTTGCTTTATGTGATATAGACATAAAATTGGGAGAAATGGCTTTCCATGTGGGTGAAATGAAGGGAAAACATACTAAGACCACTGCACCTGACTTCTCAGGCACCCATTTCTTTCCTGTCCTATGTACAAGTGCCAACTATGGGAGGGAAACATTGCCAGCTTCCAAAAGGTTCAGTATTATTCGTGACAGAAACAAAGTGGTGGTTAAGATGACAACAACTAGCAGTCAAAGAAAATTGCTAATAGTCAGGGCTTTGATTCTATGTCAGAAAGAAAAAAAAAAAAGGTCATGCCTCATATGATGGAGACCACACTGTCTTCCCCTGAAGTCTGCATAAACAGGACCTTCTCTTGCTCAGAAATTCAGCTCTGGATTTCCAGCAAGCCCTTTGACAGGACTTAGAATCTGCTCATGATTTCCACCAACTCCTGGTATGTTTATTTGTTGCTCCATTAATCATTTCATTACTTTTTTGACCTTGCCTGGAAAAGGATGCTCTTCATGTTTATGAGTTGGTAACAGTCTCTACCTTTCATCTGCTCAATGAAAATTATTAGCAGCTTGTCGCACAAAATTCTCATCTATATGCAGGAAAGGGAAGAAAAAGGCTTTCTAAAACAGAGAGGTCATAGCTAATGCAGTTGAGTGACCAACTGCCATACATATCTTAAAACTTTTATTTGACCTACAGCAACACATGACAGTACAAACATAGCATGAACCTTAGATATAGTGCTTTGTGCTGGCTGCAGGAAGGCTTACACTCCTTTATCTGGCACAGTCTGGCTAAAAGTTGGATCTAAAAAGATTTCTATACATGTTTAAAACAGCAAAGTTTTTTGGTTCTTCAAAGGTGCTTATTTTCATTATAAAAAAAATGCAGTATTTTCAGTCTGATAAAAAGTAAACCAAGATTTACCATCTTAGAAGCACATTTTGTGGATTTGTGTGTCAGGTTATTTATCCTTTGATTTTTAGGCACCATTGCCTGGCTACAAGCTCTCATTAAAAATCCTTGTAATACAAATTCAAGAGAAGTCTCCAGGGTCCAGTAAATGTGATAAAGACTGGTTAGAAATTGATGGGGTTAGGTGAGTAAACACACTATTTTCTGACATATTAATTTGCACTTTGTTCTGTGCTACATACTGTACTTAAGAAAAAACATTTCACCATTTCCAGTGCAGAAAGATACATTTAAACAAGAATTGGCATGCTTCCCCTGAATTTTGGCAGAATAACATTCTGCCCTCGTAATGAACATTTGTCATCATGTTAATTTAAGCATCCTGCTTCTTCTACAGTGTTAAGCATTTATTTACTTTGTTGTTCCCCTTAAGAGCAATTACATAGAAAACTGCAGGATTTTATGCAGCTACAGTTGAACTGTAAATTCCTGGCAATGGTCTTGACATGGGTGAAGAGCTTGTGTCATCTGAAGTTTCATTTTCTACACCAGTTACTCTTCAGGGAATGTAATTCTTTTCTGTAAATAAGACAAATTACAATGTGTGTGCTTAAAAAAAAAAACAAAAACAAAACAAATTAAAAAAACCCCAAAACCCAAAAACTAAAAAACCACAACAAAACAGTACTCAGAGTGATTTGTCTTTTCGAAAGAGCATATTGAAACCAGTAACAGCTGTTGGATTTGGCTGTATGACTCCATAACTGGATTTGTAGCCTTTTGGGTTTGCAAACCCGAATGGGAAATCTGAAGTCAAGCACACTTAGAAGTGGTTTATATTTGTAAGGTGTATTCTGACATTGATCATTGCTGTATTGTATTTCAAAGTCTGCTAGTCCCAGAAAAGTTGAGGAGTGGAAGGCATTTGTAAACAGACTTTTTAATACTTCTGTTGGGCTGCTTTAACACTAAAAAAATAGCTGATCTTTATTGTATTGTTTTAAAGCTTTTTGGCATTAGTACCATTCAGTAAAAGGAGAGGTAGCTGAATGGTAATGATCAGTTTGGTTAGAAATTAATTATTCTCACTTTTGCCTTGCTAGATACTGTAAAGCTCTTTCAGAAAACAACAGAAACAGAGAATATGGCTCTTCTGTCGCAATCAACTTCCATTCCGATGAACTGGTCACCCACAGAGGGTTTTATATTGAATACAAAGCCTTCAGTCACACAGATCGTAAGTGAATAAGCATGCACTTTAATTTTTAAGGAGAAACCTTTGAGAAACCACCCTTGACAGACCAACCACATACAAATCGACCTGCCTTTTTTCCTTAACCTAATTGCAAGAGAGAAATGTTTAAAATGTTATTATATATTTAATTGAACAAATAGATGTGCAAAATTAGATGAAAGATGCTTTTAGAAGCTAGCATTTATCTTCTAACTTTTAACAACACTTCTGTAAAATGGGAAGTAAAAGTAAAATTTCCCAATTTCTGTTGATCTAATTATTTGGCATTTTTCTAACTAGTCTTAAAATAGCCAAGCTGCAACATGAAAATAGTATGGTAGAGAGGCTCTAAGCATGAATCTTCTGCCAACAGGAGTTAACCATGGATAGCCAGTCTTTTCTTTAAAATTGCAACTCAGTGTGCTTTGGATACGCTTCCAGGTTTAGACAAACTATTTAAGTTTTCACTGAGAGTCAGTGAGGATCCCTGGCTATGCAGGTGTTGCAGAAATATGTCTGGGTTTCTTACAGACCTTTCCTGACTCCCCAGTCTCTGCGCTTCTGAAGCAGTGTTAGGTTTTTTTGTGGTTGTTGGGGTTTTTTGTTTTACTTTGGGTTTTTTTTGGTTTTTGTTTTAGGGGGGGCACTTCCAGAGAGTGGAACAAGGATTTTCAGAAAGTATATGTATTTACTTGTGATATTTCTTAGAAAAGATACATCTGCAGCATATTCTTTGTAAACATCTTCAGTAGTTTCCAGCAACATTCTCTTTTTTTGTTTCTAAGCCAACCAACTTCTTTTTCCTAATTAACATCTAGGTAGCTGAAGTTCTTCACCATTTCAAGAGGTCAGTTCAGTTTGTGAAAACTCTTCAGATCCTCAGCTTGCTTGACTGAGTGTAGTTCTGTTCGTTGCTGACTTAGAAGTATTTATGTGTTAAGATCTCTGGTATAGATTCTTGCTTCATGCCTTTTGTTAGAAATAAGTGGCAGATTTTGTGGTCAGTCATTCTACAGGACTAGATTATTTTCAGGGATTTCTTTTTCCACCACCTGTGTATCTCTTTCTCTTGGAAAAAGTTACAAGCTCTACTGTGTCCTGTGGTTACTCTGGTTACTGCCTCAAAGATGGTTCAGAGACCAGTCAAAGCCTAAGAATACCTTTTTCTACAGAGAAAATCCCTAGTCTTTATTGCATGTACAAGTCTTTATTTCCTTTGTGCTCTGCTCCGTTTCTAGTGCTGAGCCAGCAAGCAGATGGCTAAAAGTTATATAAGCAGTCTTTAGTCACAGTCTTAAGGGTCTGTATTAGACTCATCAGAAGGGGTAGATTAGCTGTGATGTGTCAGTATCAAGTCGATACATTAAAGGCATTTGTGGAGGTCTATCTGAAAGAGCAGAATGTCTTGAGAGCACTGGTCTTCCACAACAGCCTTGGCTGTAGCAAAAGTAAGAGGGAGGAAAAAAAAGATGCATTTTCTCCCACGTCTTTAGTACCTGCAGCCACCCACATCAGATTAGCTGCTTCTTATTCTTGGGAGCCTACCAAAGCACAGTTATTAAAATCACAGGCTCTGCTCTCAGAGTTGACCTGGAAGGCAAATGCCAGCCATCACCTGAATAACTTCAGGGAATCATGAAGAGAACACAAGAGACATTCTTGCTTTAAGCCTAGTGCTGGCTCTGTAGCATGTGCTTTCCTCCCACGGGTGTCACAGGCGAGGCAGTGAAGAGGACTAAATGACTGCAGATCAGAATTGGTTAAATAAATATGGAACATACGTGTTTGGTCCTTCAATTTCTTTTAGCTCTTAATTTGCACATGGTGCTAGAGGGGAAAAAGTTTAAGTTGACTAACCTGGGCAGAAAGAGGATTTTTTTTGCTTCTTATTCTTCCACAGATCGTCTATCTGTGTATGTAAGCCAATGTCCAGGGCTGGATCTTTTTGCTGGCACATTTGAAAAAGTGGAAGAGAACAAACATATTTGATGTATTGCAAAGAAGCACCTTAGTATCAATACCAAATGTTAGTTTAAGTGAACGTGAAAGAAATTCTTGGTGAAAGGCTGTTTCATAATGAAATTACTAAGTTTGAAAAGTGTTTGATAAAAGCACTTGTTCACATCAGACGTGAAGTTGGAGTGTAGTAGCACAGAGATTAATTTCTACAACATTTTAATGTCAGAAAATTTGTAGTTATAATATTAAGGAGAATGCCTAGTTTTGGTCCCCTCTCCCCTCACCCACCCCTTAGATGCTCCTGTGTAAAATATATTACCTTAACAAATTCAAGAGGTGTAATTATGTATCTGTGCTGAATCACTTTCAACCCTTAGAGTGAGGCTGTGAAAGTGAATTTAATTTTCTAATTCCATTTTTGGATGATTCATTTAATTCAGACTGCTTGACAAAAATCTTTGGCAGATTATACCAAGTAAGATAGCATTTCCTTTTTTAATATTCAATTTAGTTTTTAAATGATATTAGCCTTGGTTTTTAATAGCCATTTTAATATTTCTTTATGGTACAGTCCTGTGTTAATGCATTTAGACTGTGACAGCATTTCTAGTGCCATTAATTTCTTATTTTTCTAGCTTGTCCTTAGATGTGCAAATAGAACATTCATCCCTTCAAGAAATCAGTCTGAAGGCTGGAAAGGCTGCTGAGATGGTAGTGATGAATTACATTGTAGTAGGGCAATTATCTCTTGTTTGTGTTCTTCTGTAAACAGTTTGTTCTAGGAAGTTTAGAGACTGGCTGAAATTATCTCTAAAATATTGGTGGCTATCTATCTTTAAGATCACATGAAGGTTGTGGGTGAAGATCTAAAAGTCTGGAGAAGAGGTTGTGTAATGCATCTCTTTAAATAGTGAGAGAACAGAAAAAATGAGAAGGAAATTTTACCCCAATCTTTACAAGTTAAGTTTCAAAAAAAAAAAAATTAAGCAACAAGTGGTCAAACTAAACTATTTGTAAACAGTTTAAAAAAGAATTAAAAAGCAGCATGGAGTTTTTTATTTTGTTTTAGTTCTCTGCTCTGAGAGGATAAATAGAGGAGAAGTTGTAATTTGACACTGTCTTGTGTGACAAACTTATCAGGAAGTAAAGGAAACACAGTGAGGAAAAAAAATACAGAAAACTGTTTCCAGAGAATGGCTGCCAATGACTCATTACCAAAATGGAAGGATATTTATATTGTCATTCTGCCAGTATTTGTTATGGGACATCTCATAATTTTTGCTAGTGACCTAAATGATGAATTAGAGAAGATGTTTATGAAAAAGGAAAAGCGCCACACTATAGAAAGAGGGATGTATTTATAAATGATCCTGACAAGCTGGAGAATGTATATGGAGAAAATTATATTCCATTCAATAAAGACACGATTTGAACTTAGGTAGGCAATCCACATGTGTTTTTGATTAAGTTTCTTTTCTGTGGAAAAATGGCTGGGGGGTGATAGTGGCTCAAAAGCTGACTTCAGAGTGACAAAGTCATACAATTTTCTCTGTGTGTTTTGTGTTTGGTGTTTTGTTGTTTGGTTTTTTAAAAGTGTCATGCTAGGATGTAAGACAGGAATTTGAAAAGATGTTTCCAGCCACCAGTGGGAAGGCTTCAGCTAGAGTACTGTATCCAAATTGGGCAATGCACATCAGAGAAGACAGAGAACAATGAAGAGATGCCAGAAAGAGAGACCAGAAGGTAATCCAAGGTCCGAGAGTGCAGCACAAGTTAGATAATGCAACAAGTCTCTCTGTCACTGAGGCTATAAAAAAACGAGGTAGACTAATGTCTGGCAGAGATGGCACAGTAACATCAAGGTGACCTCTGGTAGGGAGTGTAGCACATGGCTGCTAGGCAGCTGTTTGGTTTATAAAGCATTTACAGACCTTTCTTCTTCAGGCTGTAATCCAGAACAGTTGAACTGTGGTGATGGGAAGTGTAAGCATCTCTATGAGACTTGTAAAGATAATGACAGCTGTGGGGAGGACAGTGATGAAAACAACTGCTGTAAGTGTATATTTTTAATATTTTCCAAAAGATGGTGGAAGACAGAAGCAGTAATATGCTTATTTTAATGGATAAATGTAGTATGTCTATACATTTCTTCATAGCACAAAGTACAAGTTTCGTAATAGTGAAAACAAAACATGCAGAGTATAACTAGTTCTTGGGAGAGTCTAGACAAGAAATTAATGAAGCAAAATCCAAGATAACAGTGATTTTAATTAGATGACCTAACCCCAGCTCGCTGGTGATCCTTTAAGAGGAGCACTTTTTCCCCAGCTGCTGCCAGATCAGTACCAAGGGACTTTTGCCCTTTGCCATACGCATCGTCTCTTTACTGGATACACCATGGTTACGGACATTGCTGGTACTACTAATGTCTCCCTAGTGACTTGCTGCATTTTGCCTCTATAATTTTTGCCTTGCTTTGAATCCTAGGTCCTTGAGGTAGCCAGGAGTATGTCCTTTTTTGTTGAAAAAAGAATCCCTACCACTGTTTAGAGATCAATGTAAATGATTGATAATAAGAATGATAGTAATAAAAGCCTATTGCTGAGATCTGTCAGGATTCCCACATAGTAAACTGTGATAGTCCTTAGCCAAAAATTTCTTGGAGGGAGGTATAAAGCTCTTCCACAATTTTCTCAACTTTCACTTTAAAACAAAAAGGTTTACTTCCAGATGATATCTGCTGTGAAGATTTATAGTTTGTAATGCCAGTAGCGTTGGTGAAGGTAAAACAACAGATCTGACAAGCCTAGCTTGCTCAGTTTAGAATTAAGTAAAATGGGAGTGAGGACAGTTGGAGGCTTTTCTGTCTTTCCTCATGGACAGTGGAGGCTGAAATTAGCATGATCATTAATCAGAGTGGAACATTCCCCCTGTCCCCTCTCCATAGAGGGATCATTTTACACCAGTACAGTCTATGACTTCAAGCAGACTGGAATGTGTAGTTCTGAACAACTTTCACCATTGAGTAGGTTGAATATGCAAAGTTTTTTTTAATCACTTGAAACCATGGCTCCAAACATGTGACACTATCTTCTCTCTCTTATTTCAGCCTACAAAAGTTGTTCCCCTTATGCATACAAATGCCTCAGTGGAAAATGCTTGCTGAAACCAAATCCTGAGTGTGATGGGAAAAGAGACTGTGGAGATGGATCTGATGAAATGAACTGTGGTGTGGTAACATTTATTTAAAAATTAGTTAATGACTTGGGAAACCAAGTCAAGAATTTGTGCTATGGTCAAGCATTATTGAATTAAGAATTGATTAAATCAAACGAGAATTTAAAAAAAGAGGATCTCCTGGTAACATCTGTATGAAAATATCTATCTTGAATTTTGCACTGTTTCATTTTAAATCCACTGATCCATTCTGGCTATGAGGACTTATTTCAAGCAATGCACACTACCAGGTTAAGCTGGTAGGTCTCAGTGCTTGTTTGAGCTCAATGAAATGCAGTCAAGGAGCTGTGTATGTAAGGAGTGAAAAGATATGAGATTTTATTCAAGTGAACTTTTCGAAACAACCCAGCTTCGAATTGTGCTTAAATGTCTTTTTGCGTTACTAACCTCTTTAGAAAGCTGTAAGGGAAGATAGGCAGTGATTGGTTTATTCCTGACCTGCCCATTGAGTGAAAATGGGCAAGTACCCTTACCTTTTTACCAATTGCACAGTAAGAAAACACTCTTTTTCCAAAAGCTTTGAGGCCTATGGATAAAAATTTATGTATTAAACATAGCAAAGTGAAATGACCTTGTGTTTTTTGTTACTGTTTTATTCAATTATTTCTATTAGCTTGTGGAAGACACCAGCTTAAGAAAAACAGAATTGTTGGAGGCGAAGATGCAAGATCTGGAAAGTGGCCTTGGCAAGCAAGTTTACAGATGGGAGCACATGGCCATGTATGTGGCGCATCTATTATTTCCAGTAGGTGGCTCATATCTGCTGCCCATTGCTTCCTGGATTCTGATTCTGTGAGGTATGAAGAAGTTATACTGTCACAGAGTATTTGCAGTTTAATAACCTTACAGTGTTGCTTTAAAAAGTTTGCAGTAACTACTCCTTGTCTAGATAAGTTGATTCAGGGTATAACTCTGTGACATGATATCACTACATGAACCCTCAATATTGTATTCTACTGGCTTCAAAAGTCCTGAGTATCTGAAGTAATTATTTTGCCTCCATTGCCAGTGAATCCTGCATGATAAAACACACTGTTTTATTAGATTTAGGGTAAACACCTTTTTTTTAGAAAGTGGGGATTTTTTGAGTAGAAGCTATGGCCTTTTCTCCCAAGGAAAGCACTATTTATTGATAAGTAGAGTTGTAAAACTCACCAATATTCAGTTTAGGTGGGGTAAATTGAAACGACATAACTCCTACATGTGGCAAGGAGGAAATATAGTTTAATAATACACTTTTCTGACTTCCAAAGCATGGTGCATTGCAAGGTATTGGTCTTGTCGCTCCAAGAAATTACTATTTTCAAAATGGTAAGTAAAACCATTACTTAATGTTTTAGGAGGCAGAGACTGTGGTGCATCTACCTTCCTAAGTGGTATTCTACTCCATTCACTTTGGTTTTGATGAATCTCATCAAATACCAAAAAGATGAAACGGAGTGAACTGACACTGCATTACTTTCCAATGGGACGTTCTAAAAACACTCTCTTTACAGATACTCTGCTCCTTCAGGATGGAGAGCATATATGGGCTTACATACTATTAATGAAAAAAGCAATCGTGTAGCTATGAGATCAATCAAAAGGATTATTGTCCACCCACAGTATGATCAATCTATCTCAGACTATGACATTGCCCTCTTGGAAATGGAGATGCCTGTATTCTTCAGTGAGCTGGTACAGCCCATTTGTTTACCCAGCACCTCTAGAGTATTTGTTTATGGAACTGTCTGCTATGTAACTGGCTGGGGAGCCATAAAAGAAAATAGTATGTTCATTTCCTGGATATACTTCTTGCAAGTTTGGCTTAATTTTAAACTCTGAAAATTAATTTTAAACAATGAAATATTTATAGTCGTAAGAAAAAATACCTGTGGTTTACTTAGTAGGTAGAAAATATCCCCTATCTTCACAGCTACAGTCTGTGAGTTCTCAACTTTTGCTTGGATAGCAGATGGTAAACGCCAATATGCGTACTTGGGTGTCACAGACCATCGAAAAGTAAATAATAGTAGATTTACAGAAATGTGCCCCTTTTCATGCTCATGGTAATTCTGGCTTTCTTAATATGCCTTTTTAAAAAAATATTTAAATCTACATAATAACATAATAGCCTAATGAAGTACAAAAGGCTTTACAATTGATGCCTTCTTACAATGTCTTGCTTTTTAACAAAATGATAGAGGTAATATTTAAAAATCAGTATAATGGTATGTGAAAAAAACATATTTTCTATCATCTTACCTGTTTCATTCCCAACCCACCCTCAAAGCCAAATGAGCAAGCAAACCAAAACCTAGTACTTCCTCTGATCATCCAGGAATTGAAAATGTTATGCTCACTGTTGAGCCAAAATATGACTGAGGATATTTAGTTCACAATGAAACCTTATGCCAATACTATAGTACAGAATTAAGCTCTTAGCATCACTTGTGACTTTCAGACTTGATTTTTTAAATTATTTAACCTCCCCCCCCCCGCAACAGCTTCATTCCTCAGGTCCTTCCCTAGAAGTCAGAGGATGGAGAAGAATATAGAAATTTCATTTACTAGGACTTGGACAATGTTTGGAGCACAAATAACAACAAAAAGCTTTGGGCATAATTTGAAATGGCATTCAAAATTAGTCACATTGTGTGGAATCCTGTAAAATACGCATAATTTGCATGGCTTTTTTTTTTACTACTTTGTGGCAGAAGATGCTCATAAGGATAAAGACTAAGGAAATGGAAAGGTGGTGCATAGAGACCTCTATGTCTGGAGGGTAGTGTAGACAACAGCGTTCAAAAGCTGAAGGCAGGCAGCAATTGAAGGGAGGGGAATTACTCTCCTGCCATCAGCTGGGTAGATTTTGAGTTTGGAGCAATTCTCTTCTGTTTTGACAAGTGGTATCTCTATTAGAAATCTGTACCATCATAACCTCTACAATACCATTTGTATTTTTTCTAGGTCATCTTGCCAAAACACTGCAGGAAGCTCGAGTGAGAATAATTAACCAAAGTGTTTGCAACAAGCTGTATGATGATCTTATCACATCACGTATGCTGTGTGCTGGGAATCTTAATGGTGGCATTGATGCATGCCAGGTAATCTGGAACTTGTAGAGAAACTACTAAGGAATATTTGCTTTCATTGCAAAACTGTTCAGAGTTGTGNAATTTTATTATTTTAATATAATAGGATAATTTTTGCAAGATCATATCTCTTAATGGGTCAAACTTCTTTATACATAACAGACTATTTGCAGGATCTTCCTGCCGTCTCTAAGTTTTAATTCAATGAATTATTATTTTTGTTAACTTTATGTGCAGTTTGTGTATAACCTTAGACCTTGGAACTGTTTTGCAAAACATGTTGTTTTAGAGGCTTGATGTTCCTCCAAAAAATGTGTTGCTTAAGAAAAGCCCTTGAATTTTTAAATGGACATTTTAACCAATTTGGCTATATACCTTATCAGTCAATCCAGTTTCTAACATGATAGGCTGTGTTTGAGTCCTAGCATGCTGGCCCTCTGGGCCTTTAAGTTCTTAGTCTGAGTAGCATCTTTGCTATTTCTTTCTTTTCAGTCACTAGTCTATTCCCTCTGCAGTGCTAGAGAGGAATGATGTTGGTAGTTCGGGAAATCCCCACAGTGCCCTGAAACCCTTTTACTACAGTTCCAGACTTGTGGGCATCCTGATTTGTTTCATTTCTTCATGGACACATAAGCTGTGCATGTACTGCACAGGTTATGTGAAGCTTCCAAACACCTTTCATCTTTAAAGGATGTGATACAGAGAGAAATAAAACATTTACTCTTTCAGACTCTTTTTTCTTATCACTCTAGGATGTTTTTTGGTCTTGGTTCCTCTTTTTAGCATCCTTTCTCTCTACCAGCATGCAGCCCCTTCGATCTTTCAGAACTGGCTTTGTAATGGGCCAGAGTATATAGCCTGCTTTCTCAAGTCACTTTGAGATCAGCCTCTTGGACTATCAAAATTGCTAGTAGGACAGCAGCCTGAGAGAGAAGAACTGTTCTGGCTTCTTTTCTTATCTCTAGATAATTTTGTTTGGTTGGGTGATGAAGGCTTTCTATTGTTACTCTTTTCTCGGTACATGGCTTTCTTCTGACCTCTTCCANGCATAATTTGCATGGCTTTTTTTTTTACTACTTTGTGGCAGAAGATGCTCATAAGGATAAAGACTAAGGAAATGGAAAGGTGGTGCATAGAGACCTCTATGTCTGGAGGGTAGTGTAGACAACAGCGTTCAAAAGCTGAGGGCAGGCAGCAATTGAAGGGAGGGGAATTACTCTCCTGCCATCAGCTGGGTAGATTTTGAGTTTGGAGCAATTCTCTTCTGTTTTGACAAGTGGTATCTCTATTAGAAATCTGTACCATCATAACCTCTACAATACCATTTGTATTTTTTCTAGGTCATCTTGCCAAAACACTGCAGGAAGCTCGAGTGAGAATAATTAACCAAAGTGTTTGCAACAAGCTGTATGATGATCTTATCACATCACGTATGCTGTGTGCTGGGAATCTTAATGGTGGCATTGATGCATGCCAGGTAATCTGGAACTTGTAGAGAAACTACTAAGGAATATTTGCTTTCATTGCAAAACTGTTCAGAGTTGTGGGTTGTTTGTGTTTTGTTTTTTTTTTCTTAGTAATAGAGTGAGATGTCTTGAGTGTATGGTTTGTTTAACATGGCAGTTAAAGGCTCTCCAAAATAAAGAAAGAAATTTAGCATAGATAATCTCTGAATCTCTTGAGAAATATTGCTTTGCAAAGATAAGGGATAAAATGTATCAAAAAGAATTCTTTTTCCTCTTCAACAGTTATGTTTCCTATAAAAGAACAGAGATGTAAGGCTAAAGGGAATAAAGTTAGGGCCATCTATGATTTTTGCTATTCATGTTGATTTTTTTCCTTTTTTTATGTCTGGGTGTGAGATTAATAAAATACTGTAACAGTATGATGAGTAATGTATTGTTGCAGTTACAAAGAAATACAAAAGGTAAGCTAGGTTTGGTAAATGCAGTTGCAATGCTGTCTTCTAGTTTCATATCTTCATTCATGTGTATAATTACAAGTTTTGATTACATCATGGTGTTGTAGGTTATATGACCTAGTTTATTTGCACACATATAATCAGAAACTGCTCTTTGGACATACTTCAACTGTCTTGACTCTGCCTTCTTTCTCCTTCTCAGTTGTTGAACTATTGTGTACTTTATCAGTATTGAAACTCATTATGATGAATATCCACTTTCAAAATTACAAACATGGTCATTATATCAGTTACTGTGTAAAGGGAGAGAAATGTTTTACTGATTTTAGACTGTGGTAATTTGATAGAATTTTTCAGNTTTTAGCATCCTTTCTCTCTACCAGCATGCAGCCCCTTCGATCTTTCAGAACTGGCTTTGTA
Organism: Pelecanoides urinatrix; assembly: GCA_013400755.1. Classification (NCBI taxonomy): domain Eukaryota; kingdom Metazoa; phylum Chordata; class Aves; order Procellariiformes; family Procellariidae; genus Pelecanoides; species Pelecanoides urinatrix. Next base: position 142,030 of record VZTQ01000710.1, on the reverse strand, counting down.
ATGGGCCAGAGTATATAGCCTGCTTTCTCAAGTCACTTTGAGATCAGCCTCTTGGACTATCAAAATTGCTAGTAGGACAGCAGCCTGAGAGAGAAGAACTGTTCTGGCTTCTTTTCTTATCTCTAGATAATTTTGTTTGGTTGGGTGATGAAGGCTTTCTATTGTTACTCTTTTCTCGGTACATGGCTTTCTTCTGACCTCTTCCATGTTTTAGCTCCAACTGGGGACAGCAAACAAACCCCAGGGACAACTTAGAGGCTGCTGACTGCCATGTATGCATAAGGAAAAGCTGCAGAGATGGGCTGCATTCGTAACTGCTCGGAGTTATGTGAACTGGTCTGTTCACCAAAGGCATACAAGGTTAAAACAATGAAGGACACAAAGCATTTGTGAGCCCAAATGCATTTTGATCCTGTGAACTGAACTAAAAGGGATTTTTTACATTGCTGTACAGAGCTGCATCTTCCCATTGAGAAGCCAGTTCTTATTTGCACATTCCTTAGTCTGTGTTCTTCTCTCCCTCTATGAATGCAGACACAGTCCTGCTTATGAAGAAAATGCTTACTTGTGCCTTGTTTGTTTTTTGATTGGGTTTCTTTTTTTCGTGGGTTGTTTTTTTGTGTTGGGGGTGTGTGGTAACTTTCTGTTCCTATTTAATAGACAGTATAAGAGTTCTGCCTTCAACCTGTGAACAATTTATGGTCAAATGGTAGCAGAATTCCCACTTCCCATCCCTGTCTTCTCTCCCCACTCAGCCTGTGATTAGTTGCTTTCTGAATCCTGTAATGGGACGTTAGCAATAAGTAATTTCTTAAACAACTTCTTGCTGTTGCTTTATATTGATTAGTGTGCCACTTCCATAAGTTAAAATAAATTGAATAAATTTGACATCTAGCTGGGAACATTCTATCCAGAAATAAGATTCTAATATTAAAATGTAATTTGAGAAAGAGAGGGGGAGGTATTTACTGTCTTTAAATAACCTAACTTTTGTTACAGTGCTCTGTGTGTGTATAAGTGTGTGCGTGCGCGCACTAACAGCCGAACGCCCTTCATTTTAGGGAGATTCTGGAGGTCCCTTGGCGTGCACAGGAAAGGGAAATAGATGGTACCTTGCTGGCATTGTGAGCTGGGGTGAAGGATGTGCTCGACGCAATCGTCCTGGTGTGTACACTAAGGTGACGGCACTTTATGACTGGATTCGTCAGAATATAAACTGATGTGCCAAGGAGAAAATTAAGATGATCTCCCTTATGAACGCTGCTTCCTACAGCAGTCTATCATGTTCATCTCTGATGATATAACATGAAAATGCCATTGACTGTTTCTTTGTGAAAGAATGCACTTCCTTAATGAAGAAACCACCATTTGTTATTCACCTAGCGGTAACTGTTCTGATGCAGAGCAACTTCAGATTCCTTATAAAATCATCTTCCTTATCCCCAGCAGCAGAAACAGCACTGCCTTAAAACCAACGTAAAAAGGGATTACAACCTGTAACAAAAATCCAGCCAAATCTTTCTTTTGCAAATCTTCTCCCCTCCTTCCACCTCCCTTGCTATGTATATAACTATATATGTTTCCACACACAAATATCTGGATATTCATGACTACATCCCATATATACTCAACTCAATATATATTACCTTAGTGATGTTACAGGATTCTAAACATAAAGAATTATTTCATGTTTCTTGAAAATACAAGTACTATAATCAGTATAGCATACAAAGCAGAGATTAATTCATTCTCTAGTTATGCTGCCACTGCATGACTGTTCCTTTCTGGGCTGTAACTTTTGGGCTGCCTCCTGTGTTTTCCCAAAAACATCAGATATATAGCTCACAAATGTTAGGATGCAAGAAATTTTCATTAAATAACTGAAAGAACATAATTTAGGTTCTTTGGGATGATGTTCATATAAGAGGAAAGAAATACTCGGTTTTAATTAACTAAACAAAAAGAAAAAATCATTGGTGCTTTCTTACGTTCTCTTTACAATTTGAACATAGTTGTAGGGCTTGATGTTTGCAATGTGTTACAAGTGCATTTCCCCAGCTCTGGCTCTGGCATGCTTTGTGAATTTTAGCATGCTTCTGGTGGGTTTGTGCTGCTTTTCCTGATGTCCTTGATCTGCAGCAAGCAGAGTTTCAAGGTCAGGATTTTTGGTTTGTATCCCTTCCTGGGCTGTGCCCATATGGCCACAGGACATTGAAAGGAACATAAAAGGAAAAGGGATTTATGTGGTTGAATGCATTCTTGGACTTAAAGAAAGTAGAAGAGGAAATGACAGCCACATTCCTTTAACCTTAGCAGTAAATCTAGCTTTGACAATTATAATCTTCTGAGGAGCCAATCATCTAGCTGATTTAAGGTTCCCAAAGCTGTTCATGGGACTTAAGAATGCTGGTATTCAGTTTAATAAAATATCTGTTGAGATGGTCTTTCTAGATGGTCTTAAAATGGCCCACAATGCTTGTGTCAAACTTACTACATAAGCTATACTCAAAGCCTATATTTTAGGAGGTTTAGTATCTTTAAAGGTTAGTTAGTCATTCACCTCTTCCTTTTTAATAAACACATGCTAAAAATGCAAGCAGTTATGTCTTATTCGTTTAATAGATTATGCCTCTGAAACTCTAATTGCCAGTTGCAATCAGAACTACATTTGTACCTTGGAGTTTCCTCTTTTTGTAAAGCTGAGCCTAACTTGCCCATTTTACTCAAGTGCACATTTAAGGGCACAAGTTTCTTTTCCTTATATTGAAACCAGAGACGTGTTCACTACGGAAGAAAACAGTTTTTCTGCTGTTCTGTTTTAGATAAAAGCCTAGGTCAGAAAGATCAGATCAGTTCTCAACTTCCCATTTTCTTTACGAGTTTCTCAGCTCCATGCATTAGAAGGGTCAGTTACTTCACATGCAAAAAAGGCACCAAGTGTGGAAGTTGGATCACCCAGACGAAAGAAAATCAAGACTTTGTGAGGAGCTCCTTCACAGACGTAAATAAAAGGACTTTGGCTTTTGCAGGGTGTGATCCATAATCATTAACTCATTTGACTTAGAAAAACTGTTTGGTTTCAGAAAATTCAGTAGGAAGGTGAGGTCTTTTACTGTGAGTGGAAATGAAATAAATGGAGCTCTTCTCCAGCAGGAGTACTAAGAACCAGTAGGTAAAGGCTTTTTCTAGTGAAGAAGAACCTGGTAAAATTTTGTGGATCCAGATGCATGTTTTGATCTTGATGACTGCTCGGCTTCATCTGCAGTCCTCCGGAGTTTTAAGGATTCTCCAGAACCAAAAGGTGGGGTATGCAATTTGTATTTCTTTTTATTTGTTGAATGAAACTAAGCTGTGTGCTCAGCTTGATGGAGTGCCATTGCCTGGATGGCTGTGACATGACATCAGGGATCTGAACCCCTGGGAATGTTCCAGGCATCAGTAGCCAGATGAATTGCACAATGGGAAAATCTGGGGGGAAGAAAAGCATCCTCAGCATTTGGCAGGAAAAAGACAGAGCAGTGCTGTGAGTGGATGCTCAGCCAGCAAGGGAGGGAGTTGGAGAAAGAGGCTTTGTTTTCCCCTTAATGCACAATCCTCTCTGTGCTGGGACAAGATCATGAGTGAGAGTGCAGTTACCAGCTGCCTGTCCAACCCTGTTGATCCAGAGGGGAGAGAGGTGCTCTGTGGGGAGGAAGGAGAAACACAAGGATGGAGTCAGAACAGGAGAAAGAAGAGGAGGTAGGATGAAGGACACTCGGGGAGTGAGGGGAGGAATCAGCCCCTGGCTGCAGTAAGTTGTTATGAGTGACTCTCAGTAGCACGGGAGACTTCATGTGGGAAGCTAGTGCAGACCAGATCTCAACTCACACCATGATTTGCTTCATAAAAGCATGCCCTGTACAGCACAGGCTGAAACTGAAGGCTACCCTCCTCCTCTCTTCAGGTTTGTCCTTTTGTTATTTCACATAGAAGTGGCTTCTTGGGTTTAGGTTGGATAGTATGTGAGTAGGCATAAATGGATCTCTAGCACCAAACGTGATTTTAGGCTACATAACAGCTAAAGAAAGGACAATTCACGGAACAAAGGTCAGTACTGTTCATTCCTTTATTGACGATACAGGGAGACTAAAATTGGAAGTGTTGATGGATATTATAAGTTCCCTTCACAGCCTAACCAAACCACAAGCTATGTGATCCTTTACTCAGTTTATGCTGTTCAGAACAACATCTGTTTGTTTATCTGTGCGGATAACTGCAATAGTATTTTACTCTTTTGGCTGACAGCAGCAGGGAAAGCAACCCGCTTCCTTTCAAAATTGCCTCAGCAAGTGACAACATTGCTGAAGGTTTAGTCACCTGCTCGTGCTTGTCAAGGGCTGGTACAGTGAGGTAGACAAACTGGAAAACCTAGTATTGCACAGCTGAGGGCTGTTGTTCCAGCGACTAGGCAAATCGATACTTCCTCCGCCTCCCATTTGTCGTCTGCACTAGCTACTGAGATCATTTGTCCTTTTAAGGAATTCCTCTTATTTATCAGTATTTTGAGATCACTTCTGTGAAAACTATCCCAGCTCTTACTGTTACCGTCTCCAGCCTCACACCAGAACTGCTACTGACCATAACTGCTGCTGAAACCAGAAGGAAATGAGTTGCCTCCGTGCTTTCTTCAGAGACAGAGGTCCTTGCGCAGAGACAGAAGCTATGAAAAGGCAAAGCTCTGGTCAGGAGCACGAGATTATTGAATTACAAGGAGATAATGTGGAGGAAAGTGAGGCTGATCATGACAAGCCTCTAAATGCTCAAACAAGAAAGGTAGGAATTTCACTTGCTCATTTGATGCTTGCTGTTGGGGAAAATACCACACAGCAAAAGAAATGACACTTTGCAGAAATGTCTTGTAAGGGTGGTTTAATTTGTTGTTTGAGGGAGAAGGAAAGGTTATTCGCTTGAAAGTAAAGGCTAAAGACCTGTTAAAGATATTTCTTTTCTTCTTCTTCTCAGTGAAGTATTCTAATATTGGAGTGGGATTTTAAGCTTTTTTATTTTTTGGTGCTTGGTTGTTTGTGAACTTTAACTTAGGAAATGAAGTTGTAATTGGTACTCTGAGTTTTGTTTTCTCTTTTCATGTGCTGTCAGTGGGATTAGGCTCAAACCCAGAAAGAAGAAAAGTTTAAACCCATATTAGAAACAGGCTTTCTTTCAGAACAAATTAATCAGAAAACAGTGTTGACAAAACAAGAATGGGATGTCCTGAAACAGACTATGCTGCATTCTCTCTCTTTTTATCTTTGAGTAATTTGCAGTTGCTAACATGTATGAATTTGTATGAATAGAGTGCCCCAAAGCCTCAGTTAAGACCAGCATGTGAGTCCTGAGGGAGGTAGCTCCCAGCATTTAGCTGAAAGACTAATGAACAGACTAATGCTGGCAGAGGAGCAATATATACTCACAGGTGACTGTTGTACAATGATTTTCATTACTTACTCAAGAGCAGAGTGAATATCTGTGGCAGAGCTAAGAAGTTTCCCACTTTTCTGTAGGGATGGCTGAGCCCTCCCAAAAGCTCATCTGTATTAATCACGCCACCCCTCCCTTCCCCCTCCTGGCCACGCAACAGCGACTGCTTCCTTGTGTGAGCCCCGCTGATCATCTCTCTGGGCTGATTCATTCCACCGCCTAGGCATAACCCCCATTCACTCTACTATATATATCGGGGGCCAGTTACTTCTCCTCTGGTCTGGAAAGCTGAAACAGCTTGCTGCAGGGTCAGACAAATTCTAGGGAGGTGCAAAGAGGAACAGGAGAGGGTGGAGGAGAGACAGGGGTGAGCAAGATCTGCTTGGCTATCTTGAGAAACTTTACCATTAAGTTTCTGCTTAGCCTTTGCCTCCCCAGAACTGAGCTTTCCTTTGGGCTCTGTTTCTGCCGATTCTGGCAATTGGCTTTCTATCCTATAGGAACCACTGGAAAATTATCACACTCTGCTTCCTGCTCAAGTGGCAGGTTAATCAGAAGAACTGCCCTGCCCACTGGCAAGAAATTTTCTCCGCTGCTGCTCCCTCCCGGCAGTCTTGCAATAAATAGTATATAGGCAATGTCCAGAGGGTGTTGGCCCAGCTGGTAGGGCATAGTTGGGGAGCTAAATGTTTGCTTGAAATCAACCCTGTTTGCTATGCATGATTAGGAATTACACTTTTGTAATGGTCTAAATATGTGGCTCAATCGAAACTTGGGCTTGGTAACTGTCTGTCTCAACTGACATTACTATGTCTGATTTCATAGTTGTACTCTAGGCAGTAGTTACTGGATTTTTTCTTTTTTCAGATACAAAATGATATGCTAGTGTCAAGTATTAAATTGAAGCTTCATTATTCTAATACATTTTAAAAATCAAATAAAAAAAAAATATATTTAAACATGATTACACCTGAAAGCATGCTGTAACCAAAACCATATTCAGCCTTTGTCCTTCATTCTCCACCAAAGCAAAGTTCTGCGTGCAGGGGTGTCTGCAGAGAGCACTTTCCCTTTCTCTGCCCCTGCTCCTGGAAAAATTACTCTTGTAAGATCTTTCTGTGGGTGTCTGTTTTCTCCCTCTGTTCGTCTGCCACCCCCAAAGAAGCTTTGAGCCAGCTGGTGGATGTCAGTTAAATTCAGTGAAAGGCTTTCCATTACGCTGGGTTCTTAGAAAGTTCAAAAAGTAAAGGAAGGTAACCTGGGTTAGTGCCTCCAGCCAGCAGCTAGTTCCCGCCAGCCTGCACGTGTGTGGCCCAGACAACCTGCAGCATGTGCTTTTCCTTGCCTCATACTGATGCCAAAAATGACATGGAGTTTACAGCTGGGTTTACAGTCAATAGACAGGAGGAGGAATTAAAAAGGCAGCATGGTCTACTTTCTTATGAATTCATGCCCTTCCTTCAATCTTCTGGCTGTGCAACAAAATAGTTGGAGGGGGTTTTTAATATGTTTTGCTATATCACCTAAACTTTTTTTTAATATTATTACTGTTTGGGTAACTAATAAAGCACTAACTTCTGCCACTAACTTATTATTAAAAATTAAATGAAAGGCAGGTATTGTCCTTTCTCTCCTATATGAACGTGCACACATGCACAATTCCTTTGAAAAGAGTTTCCTTGTGATCTCCTAGAACAGGTGAGATTTGTAATAAACTTTCTCTTAAATGTACTCAATAGCCTTCAAGTTTCCAGTCTTCTGAAAAAAAAGGAGTCAGCTGTAAAAATCTCAATTATTTTACAGTGTTTTTTAATGCAATAGTATCTAATGAATAGCAGTCCACTTGCTTTGGGTGCTGGCATCCAGGAGCTATGCAGACTGATATCATCAATGTTGCAGAGGTGAATGATTTTGGAAATTCCTCTACAGACATCTTTTTGGTTGGGAGAGATGGCAAACATTAAAAGGACAGCTTGTGGAACATGTGAATCAAATCTATGTAGTTTAAAGAAAAATTTGGAAGCCATGAAAGCAACTTTGTAGCACCGCAGCTTTGCAGGCAATTCAGGAATTTGAAATTCTGCACAAATGGGGAATGATATGTCTCTTTCAAGGAATAGTCTGCCTGTGAATGTCTTTTGCCTTCTGCAGGTCTACGTTCCCACCTGCAGCAGTACTTAATGGTGGGAACCCCTGGGGCATGGCATTGCTTACCAATGAGACTCTCACATTTATGTGGGGTTTTTTGTTTCTAAATGTTACAGTAGAGACATGCTTAAATATTTTTTTCCCACCTTATTTCATTAATCAACATGTCCCTTCCTTTTGTAACTAGGAGAGAGATCACTGGAAATCATGTGGGAATGTAGTTTTCTGGAAGTGTAAACTATGGATGGTTATAAGTACAATTTTTCTAGTATTCTTCCTGGTCATTCTCATCAGCCTAATTCTTTATTCTAGTAAGTATCTCACTCTTGGTTCATCCTCTAATAAAAATGTACAATATGTGCAATCTAATATAACACAAATTGAGCAGTAGCATCCTTTAAACTCCTTCTGTAAACTGCTGAAGGGACTGGGATGCTGACTGCAGAGGGTGGTGTGTTGAGTAGTGGATATGAACGTTTTTATTTTAGCAGGCAGCAAGCAACTTGTATCCTGATCAGATGGCAATTCCAGTTTGTAACTAAGTGAGAAAATGTTATAAGAACAGAGTTGGGGATGAGGATGGAAATGATGCTTGTAACATTGCAACAAGTGCGATGGATCATTTACGTCCCTTCATGTGGTGTCAGTGCCTGTCAGGCTCCCAAAGCAGCTGACTTTCGCTAATGGGGGAGGGTGATTGACCTCCATGTGCTGTCACTTTTCTTCAGGTGACTTGCACTTTCTTTCTGTCACTCCCAATCAGTAATTACCCTAGGAAATTTGTGAGAAAGACACCCTGGAGAAAGCCAGAGGGTTTTTGTTTCCCCCAATACTTCTGCTAATTGGAACTTTGTCCTCCCCTTTCTATCTCCTTTTGAATATTAGATGTTTACACGGATGAGGATGACTATTGGGATCCTGATGCACTACTAAATAGTGGAAATTGTCGCAATTTTTCAGGAACATTGGAGTTAATGTGTGGTCTCCCACACCTTTTCTCTGAAGACATTACTAAGAGGGTATGTGTTGACGTGGTTCTTGGCAAAGCTGATTCTGCTTGTAACATAGATTCAGTGCTTTCCCTTTTAAGAAGTTTCCATTTCTCTGTGTAGCAACTCAGTCATTTGCAAGTCCTCAAAAAATTCTGAGTTGTACTTTTTCTGGTATAATTTTAAGTCCTGATCTAGATAAAAGAATTATCTGCTTTTAAGCACACAAGCAGTTTACATTGATTAAAAAAACAAACACACAAACAAACACACAAACAAAAAAAAAAAAACCACGCATGATTTTTTTCCCAAATTTGAGTAATGGCTGGGACATGGTCTTCACCTTTTTTCATGGAATCATTGAATAATTTAAGTTAGGAGGGGCCTGTGAGGGTCATCTAAACCCAGTGCTGGCTGAAAATCCTGTGTGTTGCATTCTCCTGTAAGTACATGATGACAACCTGGGTTTATAGCTGCCATTTCCATTGAGCCTTCACAGCTCTGAGTTATGGCTGAAATAAGCTCAGCAGGCATGGCAGTGCTGATTTAGACTTATTGTGGCAGGGGATTCTCAGTAGAGAGACCCTTCTCTCTACCAAATAAGAGTAGAAGGGCTTTTTGGTACTAATAAAAACCCAAGCCAAACAACATAAATTGCACATGGCAACATGAGCACATACTTCTAGTTCACCCTGAATGCTTCTGTTGTGTTAAGGTAATACAGTAATCACTCAAACGCACTGATTAACTTGCCTGTCAAGCTTAAAAGGATTGTGTACCTTTTCCAGGACAGGTATTTGCTGATATTTGACCTTCAGCACCTGCCTTTATGCCTCTTAAAACACCTTGTAAGAATGATTTGCTGTACTTTCTTTAATGGGAAAAAGAGGGAGTTAATGGAAGAAATATTTTTTTCTTTTTCTTTTATTTTTTCTCTCCAAGTTAACAGATGTCTACAGTTCATCTCCAGCTCTAGGACGCTATTTTAGGTCAGCTCGGGTGGCTTATTTCAGGTAAGCAATTTCTGTCACCAAAATTATCTGAAAATTCCAGGCTTTTGGTGAGACATACATGTGCCTATGTAAATATGCACAACATTAAAATCTGTGAAAAATAGGTTGTTTGGGGAAAGTTACATATACAGGTAGTGAAAACCGGTTGAAGCATCCTCTGGTGTAAATGGCAAGTGCCGCTAATAATGTATAATGACAGTAACATTTTGTTGCTGTTAAGTATCATCTCTGTCTTTGGTTCCTAGCACAGCCCTTAATAAACATATTCAAGAATATTTATCAAAGGAAAGTGAGCTGCTGGAACCACTTGAGGTTGACATGGCTTAAATAGCCTAAATAAATAAAATGGGGTTCATGGGGAGGGGAGAAAAGTTTTGTTCCCAAAAGAGCTAAAGGCAACAGGGACATACAAGTCATGAGAGCCAAAACAGTAATATTGCATTGCTGGTTTGTTTGGACCACTTTATTTTGGACAACAGGAGCAAATCTTAAAGCAGCAGCGTGTTGAAGAGACCGGTGGAACAGGAGTGAGAGCAGAGCAGGTGTCAGAGTGGGGGCTCGGCTAGCCTGGGTGGGAGGCGCTTACACGTGAAGGAGAAGCTCAGCCACCGAAGGCTGGTGGAGCCAGAGGAGTAGCAGTGGTGGGAAGAAGGGGAAAAGCATCCAGGCCTGCCTTGCAGAGGCAACAGAAAGCTTCAAGCTGGAACAGAGGGAGACTCTTACCCTCAGCAGAAACTGGCACTGGAGGAAGGCACTGGAGTTTACTGTGTTTGAGACTGTAAAGATTTAATCTATGGAGATACCACAGATTTACAACAGGAGGGAGGCTGAGCAGCAGAGAGAAAAGTGGGGCTGGAAAGGCCAGCTGCAGTGTGGTCCTGCCATGGAGAGATAGCAGAGAGGCAAAGGAAGGCAGTCAGAGAGCTTCCCCAAGGACTTCTGAAAAAGCACTGTTAAAAAAGGGATTAAAAAGACAGGAGAAAATCAGGGGAAGTAGATTTGCAAAGTCTCAAGGCCCTTGAGAGAGCAAAGACAGAGGAAGAGTCCCCTTGGGCTGGAGCAAGGGGCAGTCCTGAGGGCACTCTGGGGAGTGTGCTCCCCTGCTCTGCCGGTCTTGGGCATGCCAGCTCTGTTCAATGACTGAGCTGTAGCTCCTTAGCCTTATCAGTAAAAACTATGATTTAGACCATCAAGTACAAAGCTGTAGTTCTGCATACATATTGACTCACTGATATCTCTCTCTCTCTCTCTCTCTCTCTGCCTCTTGTGTGTGTGTGTGTCTCTCTGCCTCTCTTTCTCTCTCTGTGTCTCCTTTTCCCCCATCCAACTACTTTTTTGATGTTTTAAATTCTGTGAGTACAAAATGTAACTGTCGAATTGTAGTCAGTGCATTTGGTAGACTGCAAACAATGAAATCTCTAGAGACAGACTCCAGTTTGGTGGTTTGTGTAATCCGCTCCAGAGTTGAGTTAGGAGCACAGCTGGGTGGCCCCAGGAACTACTAGCAGGAGAGCAAATCTTTCTGCAGGTTCTCGGCTAACCTATGCATGAGATATCGCAGCACCTCTTATCGTTATGTACTTGTGAAGCACGAGTGCTGAAAACCTCAGCCTATTAGGACACGTGTCCAATTGTCCTTTGTGCATTTGAAAACTTGTCTCAGGTTGGCTTCAGGTATGTGCCCAGTTTCTGTTAATGTCAAGAGTTGCTCTGAGAAGGGAGGGGGAGGAATCTTTGATGGCAGTTTTCTCTTATAATGCTCTTCTTTAGAACAAGTTTTAAAAAAATTCATGCCAACATTGATATGAAAAGTCAGTCTTCTCAATAAAGAAAAGACCCAGTGGGGACTTGAAAGGATTCATACTTGGCTTTGTTTTTCAGTAATGAAAGCTCCACTGTATTTTATCAGCTAGAGTTTTCTGTACCACCATCAACAGAGGGGTTTATGGAAAACACAATGAACCCAGATTTTATAAGGAATGTTTTACGTCAAAATATTTATGATGAAGATGATACTTTTAATCCTGGGACATCTGAATGTAACAGGTTAAAGCTTGACCCGACTTCTCTCACATTAACATGTAAGTGTTGTACATTAGGGAGACTGTTTCTTTACAATGAGCAGAAGTATTTACTTGAAAGGAGGGAAATCTTTCTGGAAAGATGTTGAGTTTTGTTAGTAAATATATTTTGCACAACAGTATTAAGAAAATTGTAAAATATTCAGTTTTCAAGAAAGTCTTGCTATGCTTAACTTATAACCTAGGATTCACCGTTTGGTCGTCTGACGAGAAAGGGAGTAGTGATGAGACTGGTTAGCTACGGACTCCAACTAAACTTTTCAGATCTATTCTTGCATTTTATGTGTACAAAGAAAATCTCCTCGTATGTGTGTGTACCATAACGGGGAGCAAAATGAGTAAAATTTTTCACCTTATTGTTTATTCATAGTGAATGCTTATAAAACAATTTTTAATCAAAATAAAACAGGATAAGTAATTTTGGAGTGAACTTCTGATTTTTTTCACAGTCAACAATGAAAAAACCTCCTGATTTTTGTCTTTTCAGATTTTAGGGGGAAAATTTATTATGCACAGTGATACCTTTTAAAGGAACAAAATGTTCATTCTTCCAGTTTTTCTAGGTAGTGATTCCAATGCATTTAGATTTGTCTTGATTGAAATGTCAGTATAAAAGTCTTATGAGCTTTGCAGTTTTACTGAAAACAATGCATGGAGGTGCTTGCCCCCACCCCCAACTTACTGAGCCACACCTATGTGCTTTCAGAATAATTCTAGGCTACACATCACCATAGAGTGTATATAAGTAAGATTTGCGATTAACTCATATTGATTTTTCTTGGTACTCTTATCAAGGAACAAGAGAAAAACAAGTTGTGAGTTCCAATTCTTAGTATAATTTTTCCTTATATATTGACAGGATTCATAGAAAATGCAGTGTAAAAGGGACAGAAAATAATATGCTGAAATATCTAACTAAAGTTTCATTTTAATGTTAATAATGTACTCTTTTAACTTTCAGAGATGGAAAGACTCCTCATCTTCCTCACCACCTAGAAGAGATGGGCTTCTCCTACCTATTAGTAATCCCAGGGTAGAGAGCTATTCATTAGGTAAAAACACTTCTAAAGATGTTATCTTGTAAATACTGTCTGTGATGCAATATGTAAATGGAATGTAATGTAAATGGAAAATGTGGTATATTTATAACAGTGTTGTACTCCTATAACACCACTACCTCCTTCTTTATTATTGTCCTGATAGCTCAATAACCCATTGCACTCTTGTGAAAATCATGTATCTTGTCTGATGCATGCTCTGTTGACTTTGAAACCTTTCCTTTGTCTTGCCTTATGATTAAATCTCGATTCCCTGCACAAGCTTTAAAAGCAGTCTTGCACATGGCTCCTTTCTTCTTCTCTTGGCTTATCCAAAATTATCTGCACAGCTCATCCTTAATGCTCACTTCCACCCATGCTCATGTCTGTTGCTTTTTTCCCTGCTAACTTCATATGCCATGTTTTCCCGTTGTTCTTTCCTCATAAAACAGCCTGAAATTTAAATATCCTCTCTGTTTTCTTTAATTACATGCAAGACTTTTGCACTAGCTGCTTAAGTGAGCTTCAACTCTCATCATTCCCTTGTCCATCCTACAGTCTTCCTGGATAAAGTGGTATCTGCTCTATTTTTCTCCCCTGTAATGTGAAAAAGAAATGAAGGAAGAAACATCACGAAGAAAAATGTCTTATTCACTAATGCATCTGAATGCCACAGGAATCTTTCAAGGGTCAAATTAGCTGTGTGCCTTGATAATTAGCTTCTAGTACTAGTGAATAGACAGCTATTTGACCCGCATTTGTAAATTCAAAGAGAAACTAATCTATACCCTTAATTATAGTTCCTGTCCCAGCAGTGGGGATAAAAATGAACAGACGCAAGATATTTGCCTTAATAAGGCAGCAAATAGTTGTTCTTCTTGACAAGAGATCAGATGAGATGGACCAATGCCAAGAGGAAGGTGCTGAAGCAGACCATGTAGGCCAGCGTGGCATGAGAGTTATAGCCAGTAACTGGCTTTAACATGAAAATTAAAAATTAAGCATTAACTTTACATGGAATGGAACGGATTCACTACCATGTTAGTGAAGTATAGCTTCTCATCATTTGTTTGTAGCCAGTATAAATGTTAGTACTGTTGGATAGACAAATTTATTTTAAGAAACCTTTTGTATTGTAAGAAATATCTTATGGGAAATTGTGTTCCTCTTTTTCTACTATTACTAGTTTATTTAAGGAGTAATCTGACAATTTTACTGTGCATTAAATTATTTATTTTTACTCTTAAAGTGATTGTTTTCATTCCTCAGCAGCTCCAGTCTTTCAGCTGTTTGAGTTGGAAAATAACCATTGGAATTCTAAATGGTGGGAGCTGTATGAAGCGTCTGTGTAACAAAGCCATACATTCAAACCCGTGCTTGAATTTTAATTGAGCTTGGGAAACAGCCTGGACCAAATTAGTAGTTCACATGGCTCTCTATTTGTGGCTAATTCTAACCCTATCTTGATTTGCAAGATGTAGCGTTGGCTGTAAGAACCATAATTTCTCTCGATGCAATATTCTATGCAGCATATAACTAGAAGAGATATTCCTTCTGATTCTTACATTGGGGAAGGATAAAATTCATGGTTTGTATGGTTTGTCCCAAAAGCAGCAGGCTATGAAAATACCAGCAGCAAGGAAATAATTTGCCTTTGAGGTGCTGCTTGATCTTATTGCTCTTACTAAGACAGCTGAACCTGCCCTTGAGCACTTCTTTATCTTGATTTTGTTTCTAAGAACTGAAAAATAATACAATAATTGTGTTTCTTTATGGTGATATCCCTATGTGCATTAAGAATCGACAGAAAAAAGGAGCCAAGCATTCATTTTTTTTTCAGCCATCTTCCTCTGCCCCAGAACCTTTACCCCAGCAATTCACGGGAAAGAAGGAGGTGGAGTTGTAACAAGATGTTATGATATTCAACAGAAAATATCTGACTTTACAGTCTACCTCCAGTCAAACTTTGAACTCTCATTGAAGGAAATGTCAAAAAATGACAAAAAGTGGTTTCTGATTTTATATCTTTAGGGTAAATTGGTCATGTAAAAGAAAATAACCAAGTGAATTAATTATGATCTCATCCACTAGGAACAGAGCAGTGTGAAAACACATTATTTCATCAAGTTAGATATTTTGTGTGAACACTTACTAATTTTATAGAAGGAGCGTGGGTAATATTTTAATGACCGAGGCAAATGAGACACCATTAAAAAGGAAGAGGAAAGATAGTTCTGGTAATTCAGCTTGTGGAGTGTACAACCAGCCCTTTAAAATCCCATGGCAGGCAGTCATCTGTGTAGCCACAGCGGCCAGAACAAAGCTGGGGCAGATTCAGCTGCCTGCCACTGCAGCGGTTCCTGCAGAGTGCTGCCTGCACCACGCTAGCCGTGCGTTTGTCCACCGCTGCATGCAAACCGCTCACCCGGGGACTGCCCCCGGCACCGACACCGCAGGTGGGAATCGCAAAGGTGCTACGCTGCAGCCAGCAATCACATGGAAAGGAAGATTTAAAATCAGGAAAACCGTTCAACATTTTCTTCCAAATGGTTTTATTACAAAAATGGAGGGAGCAAAAAACATGCTTCAGCAAGAACACAGGCACGTGATCACTTTATGAGCTCTGGTGAACAGTTGAATAATTGGTTTCAGTCCTATGCACATGTCCAGAAATGCTGCTTGCAGAGGCGTGATGGGCTACGGGGAGGTTATGTTCTGGCACTGCAGAGAACCAAACCTGGGACTCCAGCAGGAGTGAGCTGGAAACGTTGTGTCACAGAGGCAACACCTGGGAATCTTCTACTGAGAGGTGTGCAGTTACCGCCTGTGCAGCATCAGGTTTCATTTCAGTCTTCTAAGTGGCTGGAATTTTTGTTTTGCATGCAGTTTGTTGCTTTTTTATTTAATTCCAACTTCATTAAACATCACTCTAAGGTAAGTAGCAGTACATTAAAGGGGGGGAGGCAATTTGAGAAATTAGTTATTTATCGAAATTGTACATTGTATAATGGTATATATCAAGCAGGCCAGAGGAACTTTGGAAAAGAGTAAATGCACCTAACACAGGTTCTATGCTTTCATTTAAAAAACAAAACACACACACACACCCCCAAACAAAAAAAAAAAAAAAACAAACCAACCAGCAAGGGGTGTTATTATTGCATTTTTGAGATTTCTATCAGTAGTTCTGTAAGACCCCTTATTAAAAAAATTGTTGTAGAAGTCCAGAAAAATGTGCAGCCTCAGTTGTTTCTAGTAATGAAACACCTAATTTTCTATAGAGAAACATTGTCTTACAATGTTTCCTCCCAGTTTAATTGTCAAGCCCTGTACCCTGTCCATGTCTCATTCTGTGATCACCTTTTCATGGACAGATTTGTCTCGTTGGAAATGACTGGCAGATGTGTCCTAATGAGTAAGCTCGGTAATATGAGAGAGGTGTTTGTTTGAAGACCTGACAGCAGAGGTAGGATGATTAGCAAGGCTGCGTACTGCTGGCTTAAACATTCAAGTAAAAGAGTGCCTTGGGAGCAGAAATTGTCCCTTTCTAAGTTATCAGGACGTAATCATATTCACTGTGCTCTTCACTGGCAATATTTCCTTTCCTCTTGGGCACGTTGACAAGCGCGTATTCAGTCTGATTATTGCTGTTAATCGCAGAGGCTTCATGTTTTACGTCGTGGCTGACAGTAGAGTACCACAGTTCACTGGAATTCATAGCATCTTTTTTGGCAAAATGTTCCTGAGAAGGGGAGAGAAAGAGAGAGAGAGAGAGAGAGAGAGAGAGAGAAGCTTCAACATGATTATACCCTGAAGAAGTTTGCAATGTGAACAAATCTGGTATAGCCCATGTACTCATGCAGTGGAGTTGACCAATGTACATAGTACTGAGAATGGTCCGTAAATCCACAGTCATTTCCCTACTGTCCAGGCTGTGGCTGGACACCAGGAGCACCCAACACCACGTGCACGCCCGGTGTGGATGGCGGGTGAAGGCCTGACTCTTGTTCCGAGGTCGATAGCACTTAGTGGTAGCTTAAGCAATAAAAAGCTCATCACCACACACAGGAGGGAGTGCAGTGGCACAATGGCGGGTGGGGGAACCCGGATCATCCCCTGCCCCAGGTCCCCCCAGGGCTGTCCCAAGAAAGCCATCATCCTGGTGGTCCCAGGGTGACATCTCCCCAGCGAGTGAATGGGAGCAGCTCTCCAGATCACCTTGCAGGTAGGGGTGGAAGGGGAGTCACTAAAGGTACAGGACACGTTATCGATGCGTGTGAGGGGAGAGCATCTGGGGTTTACGCAAGGCTTATTATGGGTTGTTTATGGGAGGAACTAAAGGGAGGGATCAAGGTGATTTGCAGAGCAAAAAGCATGGGAAAGCAGGGGAATAAAGGGAGGGCCAGGGGAGTTGTGGCCAGCTGGCAAAGAGACCATAGGGCCTGGGAATCGACTGAGACCCCAAGTGTGTGTGTGCGCGCACGTGTCTGTGCAGGAGATGCACTGTCGTGGAAGGGGCCCTGGCCTCACAGGAGATGCAGCGATGGCTAACCCCCGCCCCGGCGGTCCTTGTCTAATGCTTTCCTTGAAAACAGAGGGAGGAGAAGGAAGAGCCATTAATGAAGGAGGAGGTAAGCTTGTGTGCGTAAATGCCTTCCCAACTCTGTTTAGACTTGTCCCTCCTTTTGCCTCTTGAAGGTGTTTGCTAATGTGTTGTGGGTGATTATGCATCTAAATAGGTAGCAGGATGACTCATTAAATCTAAAGGGACAATGTGAACTGACTAAGTACTCAGAGCCAGAAGTTAAAAATTTGTTTGCCCTGATGCTCTTGATTTGAACCCACTGGATAATAAAGCCAGGGCTTCTTAGTGTCAACCCCTATTGTCTACAGTAGTATCAGTATTTTAAGTGGGTGTTGCTGAGTTCATGCTGACATTTGTAGCTACCTTTCATACTCTGTAAGTGGATAGAGGTCTTTGCTCCATGGGTTAATAAACCCAAAGGGTTCTCTTTTATTTTTCAAACCTAGAAGTGAGAAATAGTTGTTAGAACCTAACTCCTGCAGAATCTGTCTTGGATTTTCCCAGCTTATATAAATCATTTTCTCTGTTTAGATTCTGCTTGGTGTAAAAGATCTCCTGACTTTGAGGACACTTTATTGAAATAATTTCTGAGTTTTGATTTGAGACTTTATAAAACTTTGAGATTTAGAATTTCCAGAAGCAATCAAGGTGGACTTGCTTAAGAAAAGGAATTCTCTACCTATCTGCAGGGGCATGGCTCTCCTCTCCTAGCCACTTTTGCAAAGAACTGGGAGGGCAGTAGTATTTCTCCTAATGTGCCCACGGAATGAGAACAGGTAGGCTCTTTATTTTCATGAGTGACTGTCTCCAAATCCACTGAGTGAAGTCTGGACCGCCTCTTGTCCCTTCCAACATATAGATCTACCCAAGCCTTGCTCATAGCCACATTTTCCAGAATCCTTCCACCTACAAGTTTTGAAAGGCTGTTATCATCAACCTTCACTTATCAGCAGGGAGACTGAAGTGGAGTGATTTGTCCCACACTGACAGTGCAGGAGGAGTGAGCATGAAGACTCTTCAAATTTTGTTTGAGTCTTTCATTATTCATAGGCCAAGTTTAATACTCGGAAGAGGCGTCTCTCCTATTGCACTAACAACCCTTCCAGGACTGTCTTCAAACCACACTTTGGGGCTTTTACTTGGGACCAAAAACTCTCAAAACTAGACAGCTACTTGGCAGGTTCCCCATTGCAGTTCCACCCCCTCCTCTTCTCTTCCCCCACAGTCCACCCCATGCTCACATGTACAAACGATGAGCTCATTTAATCACACCCTTTTCTGTCATCTTGCCCACTTTCTTCAAAATTTTCTGCTAAACACCCACATACCAGCCAGGCACCAACTTTTGTTTTACTGATGTCATCTTTATAAAAAAAAAAAACAAAAACAAAAAAAAACCAACTAGATTGGGCTGCTACATGGAAATGCTTGGTTCTGTGGCACATAGGACTTCTGGTGATCGTTCTTCATTGGTGACTCAAGAGGCAACTTCACTCACCCTCTGCTGAAATAAACCATTTACAAGGCAGAGGTAGTGAACCACAGGTACTCAGCTGCTGCCTCTCGGAGCCCAGTGTATTAACACAAACGAATGAGTACAGGAGGCTGTGAAGTGCATCAGTTGAGAAGTGGCTGCTCCCCCGCCACCCCTTGCCTCCAGGATGGTGAGTTTGGGCAGAGGAGCAGGGCACACACCAAGTTATATAGTTACCTCTTACACTACCATGGGGTGCATTACCAGAGCTCCTAAATCTAACCCCAAAGCAGGGAAGTAAGAGGGACTGGGCAATGTGTTAATCATGCCAGTCTTTCCTGCGTGTCCCCTCCTGCCGTGCAACCATTTGATCCATTCTGGTTTATATGAAACTAAATGTTCAATCTGACAGTGCATATTTTGAGGCTTTTCTTCCTCCTCCTAGAGTCAGTGGGACACTGGAAAGGGAAACCTTATTCTGTTCCAACAGAGACTTAGCCATTCATTGAGACATCCACTGTTTTTTCGCAATGGAAAGATTAACCAAAACCTTTTAAGCCTCCAAGTATTAAATCTCCCTTTGTCTTTCAACTGAAGACTTCTTTTATTACTAAAGCAAGCTGGCAATAGTCCAGTTAAATGGCTTTTTATTAAACGATGTCATGCTGAAACTGAAACTTTTTTGTGGAAACATGCCAGTTTTGATGAAACTGTGGGCAAGAGAGGTTATGCTGGCTACCAGAAAGCTGAGGGGAGAAGGGAAGGAGGAGAGGAAAGAGAAGTACCCCTGCAGCCATAAATTGCTGCGTGGCTGAGGACACTCATCCAGGACACAATCACGAGGTACAGCCTCCTGAATTGCCTGACTGGGGCCAGGCAGTGTCACACTCAGCCTCTGAAATGACAGGTGAGTGCTGCAGTCTGTTTGACCACTGGCTGCCCGAGAGTGGGGCTGCATATCATTGTTAGAATTTATGTACATACATTTATTTGGTACGTAGGCTTAAACTGATGTTTTTCTGCATCCCAAGCAAATAGCCTGATTATGTATTTTTGTCTCTCCTGTGGGAGCGTTATGGACATCTTATCTTTCTGAAATGTAGAAGTTTTGGACTCAATTGCCCTGGAGAGCAGAGAGAACATTCACTTTTAGTCATTACCTTCACGGTACTTGGCGGATGGCTGCAGGTCTGCGCTGGGGAAAGAAGAAGAAAACACACGTGATTGTCATTCTTCTGTGCAGCGACAGGACACAAGGACTTTCTGCAGCACAGGATTTACTCAGACTTAGCTACAGACTGAGCACAGGCTGTGCAAAAGCATGAGCTAGTGTGACGTTAGTTGGGGAAAGGGTTGAATCTCTGAGGGCTAAATAAATCTGATGGCTTTTCAAGATTTATCTTTTCTCTAGTTTAACATGCACTTACGTCATGCAGCGCTGCTCATCGATCTTAATAAAACCTAGATGTGTGACCTTGTTAGGGTTTTTTTTGTGGCTTTGGTGGGTTTTTTTTTTAACTTAACTGAAATCAGTTTTACACATGTCTCTTAGAAATGGCTGTTCTTGCTTGCTTGCTCTCTGACTGTGTTTCAGCTTTATGGCCAATGCAGACTTAATTCTGCCTGGGATCGCTGGCTGGGTGCTGGGGCGCAGGTGTGCCACATGCCCAAGTGTGCACTGGGTGTTTGTGCACATGGGTTTGGTGGGCTTGGGCTTTTCTGGAAATTTGTGTCTCTGTCCCATAAGCATCTAAATGGCAGGGGATTGTTGTTTGCATCATCCTTTCTCACAGCTTTATTTTTAGCTGCCTAGCTGGTTCTTGTTACAAGGTTGATTGAACTACTTGTTGCTCCTGTAAAATTTCAGAGCTGAGCTTTCACTTTTGCCTAAGATAACAGGGTTTTTAAGTTTTGCAACCTGACTGAAGGAAAGACATCAGTCTCTCAATATTGCATTAAAGCTGCCATCTTAAAGAACTTGCAGTGTTTTGAAACATTACTGTGCTGCCTTGACACTGCCATGAAATTGCTGATGTACATGACTAACATGAAGCTGTTCCACCCTAAGTAAATACTTGTGAAAGTGGTAAAAGTATTATACCAACCCTACATGAATGGCTTTACCTACTGATGGAAAAGATAGCAATCTGAATAGAAACCAAGACCTTGTGATTCACGTGAACACACATGATCCTGGTTACTATGTGAATCTTTTCTCTTTGCATATTTAATATGAAGAAACTATTTTATTAGGAGAATACCTCATATCGACGTGTGTTTAGAAGAAGTCCTAAACTGTGCTTGTATATGGGGAAGGGGGGCTGACGTGTGACCAAACACAAGGCGTGCTGTGCTGGCAGCCCCCTTCCTCCTGCAGCCCTCCGCCTCGTTTGCAGGGGATGAAGCAGGGGTGTAGCACAGGTGCCCCAAGGAGCAGGCGCTCCCCCACTGCAGTTCGGGAGCTTGCAAGACCTGCGGGCCTGGCTGTGACATACCAAGGCCGAGTTCGCCATCGCAGGAGGCAGCTGCGTGGTGGTGGCCAAGGCATGCGTGGTCTAGAAGGCTGGAGGGGATGGCAGCCCCCTTTTCTTCATTCCAGAAAAAAAAAATAAACAAAGAGGCCCCAAATAATCCAGTGAGGTGGGGCAACAAGAGGGTGGGTACCCCCCACTGGATGCAAGGAGGTAGGTTTCCCCCAGCTGGGATGCAAAATGCCTTGCTGTGGCTGCTGCCCACGGCCATGCCCATGCCCACCGGCTGCCTCCACAGCGATGCTGGGTGCTGGCAGAGGGCTCCCATGCCACGCCACACCACCCCCGGGGTGCTCAAGGAGCCTCTTTACTTACTTTCCTTGTGGGAGTATCTTTTTCTCCTGCTGGGGATGCGCACTTTCCACCTAGGGTATGGAAATAAGGGTGGGCAGGTGAGGTCTGGTGCTGGTTAGTCCTCGCTCCCCATTGCCAACCCCCGGGGGCCCACAGTGGTGTAGGGAGACCCCTCCACCAGCTTTTTGGACAAGTCACTTTATGCAGCTTCTCTGCCTCTGCCCTCCCAGCCCTTCCCCTGTCCTTCCCAGGAGCCCCAGGCAGGCACCCAGCCCTGCCCTGGGAGCTGCGGGAGCAGGGGCTGCCCCAGGGGAGGAGAGGCACAAATCCCAGGTCCACGGATGGAGGGATGGCAGGGACAAGCCGGCAGCTGACAGCAGGCGTTAGGGCTTTTAGCCGTTCCTGCAAAGTGCGGTCTCTGTCCCCCTGGGGAGCCTGGCAGTACCTCAGCAAGGTTTGTAGTTTTGAGGAGCAATCAACCCTTCTGGGCTTGTCTGTATTAAATACCTCCAGATGGGTGAGTGAGCAATAAATACAGTGAAGA
>VZTQ01000710.1:0-119836 GCA_013400755.1 Pelecanoides urinatrix | reverse complement strand
CCCCCCCCCCCCCCCCCCCCAAATTATTCACATCAATCTATGCACTGGTGTGTCTCCGTGAAAATCAAAAGGAAGAGAAACGCGGCGATTGTGTAACACAAACTGCAAGCCCACGGGTGAGTGCAAAGCTAGCGGACGGGCCAGTTCCTGACACGTCTAATCTCCAGCAGCAAATAAACTTTGCTGTTTCAAGCAGAAGACTATACTTCCAGGTTTAAGTAGTGAAATTATTCGGCAAATTTTAAATCCTTTCAATTACGTCCGGACTGCTCGGTTTACAAGCTTTTTGATAATAAGAGCTAGGCTTGCTGGAGTGTGCACTATTGCTTATAGTTTACAATTTTGTGCTTGTAAAACACCTGTAGAGTAATTTACAAACATTTTACAATGCGGTATTGATATTTATATGTTAGGTTTACTTATATAATAAAAATGTACTAAGGGGCTGTAAAGCTGCTAAGTCACATGAAATTGGGAAATGCACTCAACTTGCCAGTGAAGGTGCATTATGAGTCAGTCTCTAATTGCATATTTGCATATTTTTTTTCTTTCCCAGGACTGGAGGTAAACAGAGTCACCATTCTTTGTTGCTGTTGATACTTTCCTTGCTAAACATGTGCTCTTAGATCTTAGTTATTTCATACACTTCCCAGGTTCGGTAATTAGTATGAAATTCTTTCTGCACATGCCCCTTGTGTCCTTACCAGAGTAGCATAAATGTGCACAAATATTAGTGAACATTTCGAGTTCCTGTTTAGTGGGAGAATTTAGATCGCTTTTATTACAGCTGGGAAAAAAGATAAAGCTAATCCTACCTCATTCCAGGTGGTCTACCTGGTTTTCTTTGAATTGCATATAGCATTTTACCCACACTGAACATAAACTCCTCTAGCTCAGTTGGAGATGCCAGAGTGAATGCTTCACACAATTTGGTCCTAGAAGTCCTGTGAGATATATTTTGAGTAAAATATGCATGTATATCTTATGTATATTTATAATACACATAATTCACTTGAGTATATCATAACTGTCAGATATCATGAGTTTGATATAAGTATTTTTGTTTCCTGATCACCTATTTATTCCACTTTTTCTTGTTTATATTGAACTGGCTTCTGATTTTTTAGTCCCTCACTTGGAAGGAAAGGTTGTTGGGCTTGGGTAACTCTTTTCCTGAACTGTTGAAAGATAAATTGCATATGTTCCTGTAGCAAATTAAACCTGTAAAGTGCTGCACAACCCTTAGATAAAGTCATCTTATGTAGTCAATAATGTGTAATCCTGTGGGAAAACATATCGCGTGGTCTGAGAATTGAAAGCATTACTCAGCACCTACATTCATACTACAAACACGCTGGCTCCTTTGGGGCAGGTGCCCAGCAGTTAGAGGAGGAGAACCAGACTTGCCTGTGGCTGGAGGGTTTTTTGGGGGGTTGGCTCTTGGGGTTTTTTTGGAGGAAATTATAAGTATAGCTTTTTCAGTGAAAATGCTGGGAAATCCTTCTGGACAGCAGTCTCAAAAGAGGAGAAATGCGACTCAACTATTAAAATAAAAACAAAGGCAGAATTCATTTTCTTTGTTTCTATAGTTTCACTTTGCTGTCCGCAGAGCAGCTGTATGAGCTGTTGTAGAGGCTCCAGAGGCTGTCACTCTTGGGAAGTGGTCAAGGCAAACATAAAAGTGCCACTAAAAAGTAAGGTCTCCAAATAGAAGTGATGAAGTGGCAGACTTGGGGATATATAGGAAGAAGAAAAGAGGGTAAAGAAACTAAATACAGAGGAGGCAGTGGGGTCTATGGATAAATGGTGGGATCTGAAATCGTTCAGCTGCAGGTTGCGACATTTTCTCCCAGCAGCTGCAGTATCAAGCCACCTGCTACCAAGAGCTTGAGTTTGTGTTAGGTCCGCTTTGCACACCTGAAGATAAGGTTGCCTTCAGTCTGATTTTTCATCAAACCCATTTGCCAAAGTGCCAAGAGACGAGGTGATGGATGCCCTTTCTGTCCCCAAAAGGGGACTTCCTGGGCAGAGGTAGCGGGACACTGCTGGTACGGTGCCACACGCATCCACTGAGCCACCTTTGTAAGGGGTGATGCCAGCCTCGCCTGCTTTCAGAAATACGATGCTCCCCTGATCTGCTGTGGGACATGACCGCACTAGCCTTCAGGAGAGAGGGCTTCAGTGGGGGGCCGCTCCAGCTGTTGTCTCCACCTAACTTGCTCTCCCTCAACAAGAAGTTAACGGTCCAGAAATAGTTTTGCTCCTACCTGGCTCTTTGAACCAACCACCTCTAACACAAATGCCAAACCCTAAAAAAACCTCATCCGACCAAGCAAAAAAAGGGCCATCTTTGTTCCGTGGCTGGCTGCTTGACTAAGAAAGCCCAACACCCCATCGCTTCAGCGCGTTGTAATTCCTGCTACCCCTGTAATTGCCCCTGCATCCTCCTCGCTGGGACCCCACCAGCCGCAGCTGGTCCTCACCTACTCATGGGCTGATTCACCTCGACCTGATGAACTTTGCCTGCCGTCCACAGTGGAGTGATAATTTGGGGTTATTTCCTCCACCTGGCTGCTGGTTTTCCCAAGCCTTGTAGAACTTCTCCATCCGATGGTGCCCATCTACTTTGTTTTTTTACCAGATCTGGTTAAAGCTACTCAGGAGAGACACTGACAGCTGGATGGTGAGACTGCATGAGCCTCATTCCTTAGGAACTGGGCTTTGTAACAATATAAGCTGTGAACGCAGAACAAAATGCTTTGGAGAGGATTTTTGGAGGTGGGTACATGCCTAGTGTCTCAGACAAGAAACAGGGGCACTTTGGGGCACCTTAGCGCAATTGCTATATATTTGATGCTGCAGCAGTACTAAGTGCCCTCAGGAACGTAGGATCAGGTTGGTGTGGATGGGCTGACTGCTATGAGATATGTACAATCCCTCCCATACGTACAATCCCCCTGAGCTTTTCCTTTAGCCTGACTGTGAGCCTGCCCTGTGCTGTGGAGCGGAGGAGCCCTTCCTAGCCCACCCTCAGCCTCTGCCTCTCGTGCTGCCTGGCGAGCAGTGGCAGCTCCGCAGCGCCGGAGCTTTGCCAGGATGCTGAGTCACTGCACAGAAATGACAGCTTCTCTGGAGAGAAAAAAAAAAAAAAAAGCCACCCTCGTAATTTCTCCATCCCTCTGAACTTCTACAAGGTCCATGATTTTTCAGAAAGACCCGGCTTTATCATCAATCAGGCGGCTATGACTGAGGAGTGACGTGCTACACAAAAACTCACGGCGAGCGGGCACTGCTAATCGACGGGAGACGGAGTGAGATAGGTTGCAGTTGCTCTCTGTCCTGCAAGGGCAGCTAGTTAATGCTTTCCCTGTGTTACCTCTCCTGGCAGTGGTTTGTTACAGAAGAGTTTTTGAAAGTGAGGAAAGCAGGGTGTGGAGCTGCGTGAGCACAGGCTGCGACACGGCACCGTGCCGATGCCGCCTTTTACGGCAGTGGACCTTCCTCCCCTCCCCTCTGAGGGGGGATACGGGTTTCACAGCCCCGTCAACAGCTAGCAGGAAAAATCTGCTTTATGAAATCCTTGCTCGCGGCGTCCTGACTCCTGCTGGTAAAAAGCTGTCAGGAACGTTTTCAAAAGCAGCAGAAGTCCCATCTGTGAGTGTGACACAGGCACTTAAAGCCATGGGGATTCGGCAAGGCTGGGAGCTCAGAGCCTGGGGCTGAGACGCTACAGGCACGTGAGCTCATCGTTGCTCCTTGCTGCCACAGGTGAGGACCCACCAGCTTCACGTGGATTTTGTTAGCTTTGAGTCAAACTGCTTCTGAGAGCAAGGCTTCATCCTTTGGGGACTTTTGTCCTTTGCCTCAAGGCCAGGTAAAGCTGTCACGCCTTAGACCACAGACCTGCAGGGAGGTGAGGGATGCACTCTCTTCGGAAACAAGCAGAACATTTAATTTTGGCAATTGAGCACCTCATCTAAGCTCCTTAAGGCCAAGAAAGCAGTCAGAGGTTGCATGACTTTTTCTTTGATCTACTGAGAAGAGAATGGGAAAGAGAGGGGATTTTCCTCTCTGTGGGCCTCCAAGGAAATCATCTGTCCACACAGTGGTTTTTGGTTGTTCCTACTAGGAGCGGTGTTACCGGAGAGCCCTGATGACCATCCCTTGGAAGTACGAAGGCACAGACCGAGAGCTAGGACAGTATTTAGCAGAAGCAAGGCTGTGACATGAATACCCGGCAAAGCAATGGCCAGAGGGGCTGGATGGGAGAGCGTCCAGCACCCACTACTCTGAAGCGGTGTTGCCTTTTCCAGGTGTCTTTTCCTATGCCTATGGCTAGCCAGGCCAGGCAAAACACCTGGTGCTGATACCACAGGACAGCAAGGATGGAGGGCGAGGGAGCCATGTGCAGCTGTGGCACTGCAGTGGGGTCCCCCAGCCCGGCTGGGCCAGCCCCAGACACCCCATGCAGCTCTGCTGGCTCTCACCCGCTTGTGTCCAGGGATCTGCCTCTCACCTTCACCCTTTTATATCAGCACACAGGGTTAGGCACCCTCCTTGAAAATCCCAGCTTTGCTGTAAAATAGCACGTGAGTTGCTGCTTTCCCAGAGCGTTAGTGAAAAAACTTCTGTTCGTGTTAGTGAAAAAAGTCATTGCTTGAGCCAGCCAGTTTTGTTGGAGGGGGTTCATTACTATTATTTTAAAATTTCCAGCTATGAGACTTTTTTTCTCTGCTTTGTAATGTGCTGCTTCAAGCTTTCCTACATGTCCTGTTTGGATGGAATAAACTCAGAACTACCCAAGCGCTTTACTATATCCAGGTAAAAGGGAAATTTCTAATATAATTTGCCCCCCTTTCTATGGGTGACATTAAAGAGTGCTGTGCTGAACAGTGGTGAATCCTGCTGGAAACCCTGGTCCCAGGGAGGGCAGCGATGGCAGCCTGCTGGCCGTAGCAGGGGGGCAGGCTGGCCAGTGCCCAGCAGTGCTCGGGGTCCCTGCACTGAGCATCTCCGGCACAGACGGCGCCGAAGGCAACCCCCTGTCCTAGGTGGCTCCTGCCGAGAATCCTCCTCTGTCTTCACAGCTCCTTAAGAGATAATCTATTCCTACCCACTGTTGTACATAACTATGGTATATTTATATATACCATGTACACCATTTAAATACATTGTATAATTTAATCTATTTCTACACTTCTAATCTATTTCTATGCTATACTATCTTTCTATGTAGAAGCTTGTCTTTATGAGACATAGTGCAACATATAAGACATGGCAAGATGAACCTCTGAGTGTAGTTTTTCTGCCTGGAAACCCAGAGCCGATGACAAGTACTCTCTGCTCTTTGTGTTCCTCGCCTGTAACTCCTTTCCCCACTTCAGCAGGCTCTACGGCTGAAGTCATCTCCACAAAAAACATCCTGAGGCAATACTGTTTGATGTACTAAGAGCTATATTGTTCATCTTCATTCTCTTGCTAAATTACCTTTGTTTAATCAAGAGACTCCTCATGGTGCCTTACATGGTTTGTCCCTTAAGGCTGATTCATTGCAGGTATCATTTGTTCCTATTTTTAATAAAATCACTCTCTTAGCCCTCTTGTTTAGTAATTAAATATAAAATGGTATTGAACCTACCTTATTTTTGGTAGGCAGTTTCCCATCCTTCCACTGGGTCTCTGCACCCTGGGGTAGCCAATTTTGGTGTGGTTTCCCTGCTGGCTGAGTTGTTTTCTGTACTGGCTGTTTTACAGAGTGAAACTCAGTGACCAAAGAGGCTCATTATCTCTCACACCGTAAGCGTATGCAGCACTCAGATATTGTGCACCTAAAAAAACCCAACCCCAAAGCCTTCACCGCAGACAAGCACTGATGAGTGGGGTGGCAGAGGAAGAGGGGAGGAATGGATGAGTGATGTGTCTTCTTAGGGTACCAGGGCCAGCAAGGGAATGCTGGTGCTGGTGGCCTCCACGAAGTGACTAGTGGGTTGCAGCATGGACTCCCTCTAAGATCCCTCAACTGAAATAGCAACTTTGGGTGCTCTCAGGAAGAGGAAACCACATGCCTGGCCATCTCGCTCTTCTGAGAAATGGTGCGACAAACCAAATGGTAAAAACCAAACCCTTCAACCCCAGCGAAGCACAGCCTTTGCTACTGAAGTTTTCCAATACAATCTGGTTTTACTTCCTCCTCTCCTTTTGGTCTCTTTTTATCCCTTTTTCTTCCCCCTGAGCTACAAGGAAGACAAAAAATAGAAGAACCAGAAATACGATTTGCAGGGCTGATGGTTCAGGGAGTAAGTATGTTTTAATTCACACATTGTAATTGCAGTACACTGCTGGAAAACAAAAAAAATCTCTGTAAGACTTCAGGTGTCTGCAGCAATTTCATCAAAACACAGAGGTGAGAAGTGACGGGCAGTTGACCAGACAGCTTCACAACATGTGCTGTCCCCCAGTATCGCGTGGTTTTGCAGATAGGTGTACTCCACCACGAGGTAGGTCTCAGCTAAGCAGCACCTCCCCTTTGTTTCTCTTTTGCACTTCCTAGGCAGTCCCTCACCAGATTTCAGCAGCAGCAGCTGCAGTTTGCAGTCCTTTACTGCAGCCGACGGCAGTGTGGTAGCGGAGGGAGGGAGCCCGGTTTGGGAAGAGATCACAGATCAAATATCTCCAAATCAAACATGACCAAGGATAAACAGCTGTGGCTGCCTACAGACTACCCTTGTGCCATCTGATCTAAAACTTGTGCACAAATGTGACACGTTGTCTGTAACTCTGCCCAAATGAGCACCGCCTGGTCGTGCAGCATCCCTTGGCTGCTGACCGCAGGTCCTGC
The DNA here is from genome assembly GCA_013400755.1 of Pelecanoides urinatrix. NCBI lineage: Eukaryota > Metazoa > Chordata > Aves > Procellariiformes > Procellariidae > Pelecanoides > Pelecanoides urinatrix. The sequence continues at coordinate 112,998 of VZTQ01000710.1, read as the reverse complement.
CGCAGCCCGCCCCGATGCAGCGACACAGGCTGGAGCGCACATCCGTAGATGCAGCTGCTGCCTTTACCCCAGTTTACTGCAGCTCTCCAAATCCAGCCGAGACGTAGAGAGATTTGCCATACGCAGGCATTATTTATGAACGTGTTATAAAGTGTCGGGCTGTTCAATTGCATTTGACAAGCTGCTTCCCAATAGTAGTACCTACTACTAGTACTGATGGACCAAACTCCAAAAGTCACTACGATTCAGCAGTGGATGAAACCACCTCCCTCTGTTTTGTTCTCTTTACAGGCAGTGCCTTGAGAGGGAGTGCTGAATCCTGCTGACAAGGTAGGCAGCTACCGGTGGTTAACCTGGGTTTGGATGTTTTAGATTGTTGGTTGATAAAACAATGGTTTAGACTACAATTGTGCCTGAATGGCTACCGTCGGCAACACTTTCCAGAAATTCAGCTATGTGATTTATTGATGTCATTAGTCACTTGGGCTGTGTGGAAGTGTTGTCATTTAGTCAATGTGCAATTAATTGTTGTATGTGCTTTTTTGATTTACTGGTAACAAGAGAGACCATCTTAGTGCAGCAGAAGGGAAGGGAAGAATGTGAATCACTGGGTTTTTCAAGCAGTAGTTGCAGAACTGTCTTCTGCCTAATTTATTCCCAAGCTTTCACTGGCTTTGGAAAGTGCCTGAAGCACAGGCATGGTGTGCAGTTCTCAGAAATGAAACTGCTATGCAGCCAAAGCAGGAGAGCATGGGATCTGACTGACAAGCAAGGAGGAGGTCTGTAATCCACCAAAAGTCTATGCAAAGACAAAAAGATCAGGAACTGTCTGAATAAATGCACTTAAAGACACACTCACAAAACTGAAATAAGTAGTGGGGTTAATGAGTGGACCTCACGTTCCTGCCTGCCTTATGTTTAAAGTATTGAATCTACTGCTGAAATTGGCTGGTCCCTGGAGGAAGGGGGGGGTCAGAAAGAGGTGCTGCAGCAGTCAGATGTGCGTGCAGACACACACGCAGGTGGGCTGGGAGGGAGGTCCCTGCATGCCCAGGTTCCCTGCGGCGTCAGGAGCTGTCAGGGGAGAGGCAGAGCCTGGAAGGGGCAGCCAGCGTAAGTGGCTCTTTATCACCAAGTAGGGGATGCTGTAAACAATTTAAAGTCAACATACTTTTTCAACTGCAATAGCTATCCCTATCCTTTGCTTGGATGTTGCTAAGGCTGAAGGTTTGCTCTTTATTGAAAGGTATTTGCTGTAGCAGCATCCAAATTTTCAGGGTTGTTTGGAAGGACTTTTGAAAAATTAGAGCATTTCTGGCAGAAAATAAAATGGTTAAAGCTGACAAGAATATTTCCTATGAGCAGAAAAATACATCAGCTTGGGCTTGCAGTTCTTTTTTACGTCGAGTGCAGTTCCTTTTGTGATCACTAAGTGGTGAAGTTCAGCTGTGAGGACTTCATCAACAGTGTCTGCAAGCTTATGGAAAGTTCTCCTGTTAATCTTTTGTTTCAAAATTGTAGCAGAGCTAAGGTAAGGACATCAGCAAAGCCTGGAATGAATCTTTGCATAGGTCACTCGCATCCTGCTAGGAGGCTTTGATGCAAAAGGACATAGTTTCAGCAAATCTTCAATGGTTTTTTCAGTTTTGGAAGTTCTGAGAGGCTGACAATCAGAAATTAAATGTTTGCTTGTGAAACTCCATTTCAAAGCTGGCCATTTTCCCTCTGACTTGGTCCAGAGCCTTGGTCCAGAGCCTGTGGAAGCTATTTGCACTGCTTAACAGCTGTAATATGGTCTGGAAAAACCCACAAGAACTGTTTTTCATTGATTTCACATTTTGGTCAGGAGAGAATGCTCTTCCAGAAATCTTTCAAGAAAACGCAACTATGAAAATAAGGAAAGGAAAATGAGATGTGATACCTCAAAGGAAAAAGACAATAGTATGAAGCAATCACAGTTTACAGAGTGATGGGAATAAATTATTAAACCTACCCAAAAGCACATCCAGAATGTTTCTTTAGAGGAATACTGATACTTGAGCCGTTTCTATCTTCAGATCATTAATTACCATTTGGGAGGAGAGAAGGAACTGTGTATGTGTAAGCATGTCCGAGAATTTTTTTGTCGCATTATGATTGGTTTCCCCCAACCTATTTGCATGATTCAAGATTAATCTGTGTGGCAATTCAACTAAAATAAAACATTTTTCATGCAATCATAGTCATTTGGAGTAGTAAGAATTTGCAAAAATGTAAGCCATCTAATCAGAAAGCAGAAACATGAAACACAGTTTACCAGTACAAGTTTGATTAGCAAATGAGGTCTCGCCGGCTGGTGCCCCACCACGCAGCATGTGAGCGACCCGCAGGCTGACGGTTTTGTTGGTTCCAGCAACGTGATCATAGCCGGCAGAAAAAGAGAAACACAGGTGTAAAAATGACAAAGCAAAAAGGCACAAAAACAATGACTCAAAACGGCTGTGTGAGCTATTTTTGTGTCATCTCAGGTGAGGGCGGAGAGGAATGGCTGTGCTTGCAGGAGAGCACGGTGTTTCCGAGGGAGAGGGCTGGGGAAGGAGCACGGACCTGCAGAGATGGGGACAACCTCAATGGAGGAGGCTCTGCTTTTTCCCCAAGGCAATGTAAGACCTAGGCGCTGGGCTGGGCGCTTGGCTTGCTCTGGTCTCCTTACCTGGAAAAAGAGTTGCGTTACAGCAGCATCGGCGGCTCCTGGGTCTCCACTGATTTACACGTGGGGTGCAGACCCCTAACTGGGTCCTCTGAGTTACATGTTGGGGACATCTGTACTACTCATTGCAGCATGACTATTGACCTGAGCTCCTTTCCCTGAGTCAGGGCCAGGCTGGCCTTTCCTCCTGCCCCTTGCAGACTGACAGGCATCGGGCGCTCAGCCAGCTTAGAAATCTGGGCTTTTATTTAGGCATTTGCAAAAACCTAACCTTATGGAAAAGGCACTGGTGAAAAACCCAGCCTTGTAACCCAGTCACCCCATCTGTCTAGCAGCCCAGCTGGAAAATCTTCAGTTTCTGGCTGTGACGTTTGTTGTCATGTCCCCCAAAATTTTTATTATTCTACTGAGTACCAGAGGGCAGGAGGTTTTTACGAGATGCCTTTTACCGTATGTACAGGGACGGGAATGTCCCTAGAGTAAGAGTGAAGTGTATAAAAAAGGGGAAGCCGCTTAATGGATCAGTCACTCGCTCGACTCACTGAGGGCACAGCTAAGATGATGGTCGCCTGTCTGCTCCTCTCCAGCATCTGGACCCTTGCGTCAGGTAACTCCCTTGTCTGTCTGTCTGTCTGTATTGTCACTGTAACGGTGTTAGGGACCTGGGTGGCCCTGCTAGCCTGCTGCTGCTGCGCTGCTGGGTGCTGCAGTCCCCCCCGCCTCCCCGGGCACCTGCGGCACTGCACCTCTGCACCGCTCCCGCGGGGCGTCACGCCTGTCACTGTGCTTGCGCTGCAGCATCCCCTCCTCCATCTACCACCAGTGCAGTTATAAGCTGCAGACAGATGTACGAATTTATTGCAATTTGCAAATCATAAACCAGGCAAATGTCCAAACGCTCCCAATGACCCGTATGACTGAAGTTTGAATTCATCTCCTGTTGTGGCTGGGATTTGGGTCAGAGTATGGCATTGATTTGCTTTAGCCAGGACAGAATTATTGGTAGTAGGGGATGTGGTGCTTGGAGGTGTCTGCTCAGGCCACTAAAAGTGTGGGTGTGTTACGTTGGTTTTTGTAATTAAAAATCATATAGAAAAGCTTGAATTTATTCCAAACTAGCTTCCATGGTCATGGTTTGTATTCTGCCTATGGCACTACGGAGCTCTAAAAAGCAAAATGACTGGCACAGCTTCACAGCTGGCTTCTTGATCTCTTGTGGACATCTGCCTGGCCATGGCCATAGCCACGGAGCGGGCAGGACCTGAGCGAGCTTTGTCAGGTGGGTTAACAAGCATACCTCTGGGCACTGCCGACAGCCTCACTCCTTTTTAAAACCTGCAAAGATATTTCCCTTCTTGTAAGTTGAATTATATGTTTTCAGTGCTGTAACTGTCCCTGCTGCTATCTCCCTTCCCATACTGATGTATACAAATAAACTTTAAAAACTATTATCCTAAGAGGACCGTGGAGCTGAGCTGTCAAACCTGGGAACATTCATTTTGATTGCCTTAATAGTTTTTCCACAAGTGTCTGTGAATTGGGAGAGGAGACTGATTTTTTTTTCCTTTTCCCTGGAAACCTGTACTACCATGGCATTTATGCTATGAAAGTTTTCCGTCTGGGGGCCTTCGGCAGGGTCTCAGCTGCTTCCCAGCTGCACGGCCTCAAGCCTGAGATAGGAGGATGGGTGCAGTTTGCCGCTGGTCCTCCCTACCTTGCCTTTTCCTTCTGGTTTTCTGTTCATTTGTCAGTGTATGCATGATGTATAATGATACATGTGAGAATTTTTAGCAGCTTTACTGATCCGCTTCTCACTGCACCGCAGGAGGGCTCAGAGAGCTGCAATGCACTGGTGCCCGTTTGGGCATTAGCATGGCTGAACGTTTAGGGAACCTCTCCACAGGTGCCCGTGGGATAAGTCTTAGCAGACAGAAATCAGTTGCTCCCGACACTGGAGCTGCCTTTCTTGGTGGTGGTCTCTACAGCACAGATATCAGGCTGGCGAGACGCTTTGTGTGAGAAGTGTCAGGTCTAGCGAAACTCTCAGGGCAATTCTTTTGAGCTGCATTTTCATTTTTCCCCTGGATGGAGGGGCAGAGAGACCCTCTGGAGCTGCTCTGCTCAGGAGTGAGGGCGAGGAGCTGGGGGGCTTCTGCTGGGAGGTGGGTTGCAGAAGGGTGGTGAGAAATGCTGAGTGCAGCACCCGCTTCTCCCCCAGGGTCCGTGCAGGTGACGCACAGAAAGGTCCAGTCGGTCCGGGCAGGAGGAAATGTTACTTTTTCATGCCGGTCCATCACGAAAGAAGATGTGCTACAGGTGACCTGGCAGAAGGAGACGGACGGGACTGAAGACAACATAGCGACTTACAGTACGATGAATGGACAAAAGATAGCAAAAGGCTACATCGGCCATGTGAGCTTTGCCCAGAGTGAGTTACAAGCCTCGGCCATCTCCCTTCGTGGGGTCACTCTCCAAGATGAAGGATGCTACAAGTGTATCTTCAACACGTTCCCCTCAGGGGCTGTCACCGGCAGGACGTGTCTCAAGGTTTACGGTAAGGCATTGTAATCACATATGGGCTGTCAACTGAGGACCAAGTTGTTTTCCCTGGGAAAACCCTTCCCTGACCACTGGTCCTTGCTAAATTGCTGGCTCAGCTTCCTCTCTGGCTCTCCCTCCCTCTCTGGTTTTATCTCTGATGGGAAACCAGCGTTCAACAGTTCTTTATTTTTCTTCCCCTTTAAGTCAACAACAGCGAGATCCAAAAGCTGACATGTAACCCATGACTTCCTCCAAGTTTCCCTGGCCGTGTGCTGTGCTGACAGCTGGCCTGCCACAAACATGAACCCCATGCCCCTCTGCTTCCTTTCACTGCTGCTCTCGCATCCTAAGTCTGGAAACCAGGCACTTTTTTCTTACTCTGCCTTCGGTCTTAAAAATTCAAAATACTCAAAAGGCAGAGTGGCATATGTGTGACCAGAGTATCTGGAAGCTGATTTTGAAGCTACAGTAAAAATGACAGTAGTTAGGCTGGGCTCAGGAAAGGGTTGCAAAAAAAGAGGCTGAAATACAGCGCAGCTCGTGGGCTTTGCCACATTAATATCTTGTGCAGGTCAGCATCAATTAGCTTGAAGAAGAGAGTTAAAACAAATCATGAGTCGAGGTGGCAATATTTGACACCTCCATACGGAATCGTCAGCTAGCAAGTACAAGATGAAATACAGACCAAGAGATGAACTCAAAAGGAACAAGAGTGAAAAGCTGTTTATCTTTTGAGGGAGGGTCTTGGTTTTCTGCCAGTAAGAAAGCTGAGACTTTAAACATGCCCTGAGGACACCCTGTTGGCTCCTGACTTTCTCATCGGTGACTCTGCTGTGGGGTCATTGGCCAAAGATCATGTCCCATGTGGAAAATATCAGTGTCTGGGACCTGCCGCTGGTGGTATGACCCCTGCAGAGTATTTTGTTTATCCCTAGTACCTTTGGCTGACAAAGACACAGACACATATGCCCACACACATACCCACCTGCCAGGAGTCCTCTGCATGGAAAACAAAAATGCCCCTGGCTTATAGGGGAAAGATGATTTATACAATAGAGGAAAGGTGGGGGCGGAAATACGAGGGAAAACCAAGCCTGGAAAAAAGTTATTTTTCCTGTCTCTTGGGAAAGCTTCTACAGCAGAAAAGAGAAATTAGGAGAAATTTGCTCAATATTTCAGATATAAAGAGGAAGGTGTTCCTAAAGACATTCAGCCCTAAGTCATTCAGAGGGTAAACACTGATTATACATTACAGGAAAATATGGAAGTGCCTTGCAGAGAGATCCCATTCTTGTTTATCATGTAAATCTAAACATGGAGTTAGATTTGGTTTGTTTTGTTGTTTTGTTTGTTTTTTTTTATCCAAGTGGGAGAAATATTTCCCAAAATCACCAGCCTTGTGGCTATGATTCATCCTTAGCAGAACACTACTTTAAAACCAAAATGTTTTTCTGCTGCTACCCACACTCCCCCGAGCGTCTCTTCCTGCATCTTGGACAAAAAAGCATCAACTGAGAAGGGCTTCACTTCTCTCACGGGCAGGCATGACCCCGCTGCTCCTGCTGCACCAGCGCGGGCTCGTGGGCCACTGCCAGGGGCTAGCTCACGGGGGTCATGGTGCCTCCCTGAAATGTGCTTTATCGAACATGTCCTGGAGGGTCACCATGAATAAACTAAGTGTTCCGCACTGTGACAGAAGATTTTGGTTCACATATGGTGCATTTCATTGAAGCTAAGGGACATTGAAGCATTAGGGGCATGGTTTAGTGGGCATGGGGGTGTTGGGTTGACGGTTGGACTCGATGACCTTAGAGGTCTTTTCCAACCTTAGTGATTCTATGATTCTATGATTCTATGATTCTAATTTATGCGATGCCACTTAAAAGCCACAGTCCTACTCCCTTATTCTCCAACTCATAACGATGGGAACAACTTGTCTGAAGAAGCCCAGAGGACTCCCTGGGATGGAGCTTGAAGCCAGCAGGAATTTCCCAAGGCTTAGGGATTCAGGGCAAGGTGAGCAAGCCAGAGTCACCAGCTGAAAATGAAACGCTGCCATGTCTTTGCCCTAAAGAGGGGACTGCCAGGGAGTTTACAAGCTGGTAATTGCCCGATTACAACAGCCTTCGCAAGAGGGGTTGTTCCAGGATGGGCATCATCGCTGCGTGACGAGGGGAAGTGAAACCACCTAAGAAATGGATACAACACTGTGAAAAAAGAAACAGGTATGACTGGAGGAATCTCAGACCTGCCTGGCTGAAAACAGCAAACCCAAGAAGCAGCAGAAATTTCCTACCCTGTAGCAGAATCCATTTTGGAACAGAATAGTTTCAAGTGTGCTTGACAGGTCTCTTTTTGCACAGCCTGCTCCCCTTCCCTCTCCGTTTTGCTTTGGAAATGTTTTGCCAACTTTCATCGCCAAAGAGGATAAGAATGAAACCCAGGAAGGGGATTGAGTGAGCACATACGGAGAGAGGAAGATGTGCCACATGAGAACATTTTGCTGGGTCACAAAATTCCACAGGCATTTGCTGGGCCATCTTTGGAGACCTTCTGCCATCATTGTAGATGGCACCATTCACCTGGAAGTCTCAAGCACAGGAGAGAAATGCCAGTGTTATTTCTCAGACAGGGAAACCGAGGCACAGTGTTGTTGGTGAACACCCATACGGTTGAAAAAGGCTTTCTGTTGTCACGAGGCATACTGTAATTCCTAAAATTTTTTATCAGTCTCTCTAAGACCACTGTCAAGCCTTTAAACATAAAAAAGCACATTATGACCTGACAGTCCTCCCTTAATTATAGAAGGCCATTATAAATAATCAAAGCTTCACTAGAAAGTCTCTTTTTCAAATACTTAGGAACACTGCCACAGCTCGAATTTGGGAACGTTTCCATTACTGCTCGGCAAGAGCTACTAAAGCGAGTACTTGCGCACAACATCTCTTGCAGGTACTTTTTCACTGGAAACGAATATTTTGATGAAAGGCAAAAGAAGCAGTTAATGTAAGTGTATGCATCAAACATCAACAATGGGCACACACTAACAAACAGTGTAGCGGGACTTTACTGCAAATGCAAACATTTACAGGTTTTGACTATGCATTTATTACAGACACTTGCCAAGGGGAAGCTCAACCCTACAGGATTTTTTTCACATGATAATCATTCCTTGGGGTCCAAAGTGGGAAGAGAGAGGACTGCTTAGTCACAAGAACAGACGTGGAGTGCAAGTGTTTCTGCCAAGATACTGAGCGATTTTTTTCATCCCCTCTGGAAACATCTGTGACAGCTTTCCTTTACTGCTTTTGGATGTTGCAACCTAATATTTGAAGTCAATGCTGTGGGTGGATATGTTATTTTTATGCATCCCGTGAGTGAAAGAAGAAGTTCAGAGATCATTTAATAATCAAAACATAAACTGTTTGTGACACTTGCCTTTTCATGCATGGGAGATTTTGAGAAGTTCCAGCTGAAATCCCCCTACACACTTTTCTTGTTGCTCTCCAAACAACACTAGTGGGTTTCATCAACCCTGTGGGGTTTGAGTTTCTGTCTCTGGGTGATGTAAAAAATGAGAAATACCTACTTTTTTTTTTTTCTAGGCAGGCACAACCATAGTAAATAAATGAGGTCTAGCCATTTTAAAAAAAAAAGGGCAAAACTGATGGTGTATGCCGATGTCTTGCTTTCACTCTCTGGCAGTTATGGCTTGGAAGATCCAGACAGCCTCCTGAGGTGCATATGGAATTGTACCAGGAGGTTATAGGCATCATTATGCATCTGGCACCAGCCTTTTCCCCCTTTCACAGGATCATTTTATGTCTTCTACATAAAATATTTTTTTCCTAAGAAGAAGAACCAGATTTTTTTTTTGTTTAAAAGTAGGATCACTAAATGATACTGATATGTTTGCTAGTATGGGGACAAAAATTAATTTCAACACAAATATTGTGCTGACCATTGTTATTTTTACTATGTACATAGTAATATACACATGAAGTATTGTTAAATATAGTAATAGATGCTTTTTTAATCAGAGGGCATTCATAATAATTCAGACTTGAATGAAACTAGAATTGCCACTGCACTTAAATGGTTGAAAAAAAGTAATATTCTCAGAAACAGGGACCTAGAAATAGAGTGTGGTTTGGACCGCTATGCCATCAGCACATGCACTGAAGTAGAAGGCAGGCTGGTGAGCTGCTATACGGAAACCTGTGGATTGCACTCCCAAATGGAGCTACGTGCCTTTATAGATCTTAGCCTGAGCAAACTGAGTTAATTAGACTGGCTTTGAGCAGGGGCTTGGACTAGATGACCTCCAGAGGTCCCTTCTGACCTAAATTATGATATGATTTTATGGCCGAGGAACAAATAGGTTATTTCCCACAGAGAATAGACATGTCCTTACGTGTTCAGATCTCCCTTGGAGTTCTACCCAGGTTGGAAACAGCTTCCTGCACTTCTCCCCTTTCTTTATTCCTTGCAAGTACACTTGATATAAATAGGAATCAAAAAGCAGGCTTCATGTGAGTGAGTAAGCATGAATGATGCCTGTAGTTCATCTTTCTTGCTGACTAAAACTAAATGTGACAATATCCGCAAATCTGCTAGGGTAAGGAGGAGTTCAGAAGAAATGATCTTTAATGAAGGTTTTGAGGGATACCATGATGCCCCCAAAACCCAACACTAGAGGGAATAAAGTTGTACAAGCACAAAACCTCCACAGGTGAAATCCTGTGGTGTAACCACATACAAATTCACTATTGCTGTCTTGCATAAATAGATGCATTTAGTCCTTTGGTCCACAAGCTTGCACATCTCAAACAGCAATAAAGCTAATCCTGCAGATACATTTAAAGGAACAAAACAAGAATTTTGACTCATTGAAGCAGTTCAATGCTTCAATGAGAGAGGAGGACATGTGGTTTCATGGTTTCACTACCTGTTGCTCTTTACTGGTCCATAATCACTTCTCAGTTGGGATGCTGCAGTGCTGCCATTAATAACAGAATTGAAACACAAATGTTTCTACCCCCTTGTCCTTTGTTTTTGCCAAGCTCTTCATTTCCAGACTGCTGCCTGATCACTTTCATGTTTATTTGTCACTGCTGGGGCTTTGGGGAGGGGGAGGCAAGATTAGATATCAAGGTTGTCCTCCAAGATAATAGTAAATTCAGATGCTCTTTGCTCAAACGTGAGCAGAAAGTAACAAATTTTGTCACCTTGTGTTTCACAGCCATCTCAGACCCCAAAGTAGAGGCTAAGCTTATACCCAGTCCAGACAAAGCTGAGGACTCTGAGAAAGTGGTGGGGGTGAGCTGCTCAGCAACAGGGAAACCAGCTCCAAAAATCACCTGGCACCTTCCCAGCATCCTGCAGCAGAAACCGAGGGAGTACCATGTCCAGCTCGGCAACCACACCGTGACTGTCATCAGCAATTTCACCCACGCCCACTCCAAAATCCTCCAGCAGTACCCCATCGCCTGTGTGATCCAACACCCCTCTCTAAACGTGACCCTGGTCCTGCCCATGGACACCGTGGTGCAGGGTCAGTATGACACATTGCTCCTGTCCTGGAGCGGGGAGGAGACTGCCAACCACCTCCCAGGGTAGACCAGGAAAGTCCTTCGAGGACCGGGGGGCAGGTGGGGAAGGCACCTGGCAGAGCAGCCAAGGCTGGGCTGGGGAGGGACAGAGGAGGTGCCAAGGAGCATCCAAACACCCGTGGCGATGGCATAAAATGTCTTACTGTTTGTCGGGTGCCCTGCACGCCATGATGTGCCCCAGCCTTCCTGCCTCTGCCGAGGACTTGCAGGGTTTCCATGTCATGTAGCCTGACGCACCAAGAGGACGTGCGGCTTTGGGTAGCTCGGAGGGGCTGGGTGCCACACGCCCGACTGCGGCATCAGACCCCAAACAGAGATCTGCTGGTGGTGCCGCTTGTGTGTGTGCTGGCATGTGCTCCCAGTGCCCCTATGCACCCTGTCTCACCCCAGGGGCTGGCCAAGGAATGTCTGAAAAGGGTCTGGGTTATTTTGTTTTCTTCATTCACAAACTGAGTACCTGCTGCTTTCCCCACAGGTCCGGACAGCAGCGTGGCACCAGCCATTGCCATTGCAGTGGGGGTGCTGGTCCCCCTGACTTCCCTCCTCCTTCTCGCCTGTCTCCTCCGCCACTGCCTCAGGCACCTACGTGACCCGGAGAGAAACCCAGCCTGGCCGTGCTGGGTAGGTCCACCTTTCCCCAGGCTGCTGCAGGGCTCACCCACAGCGGTTGTGGGTCTTGCTGCCGGGCCCCGGCTCTGCCCGGCCACCCTGGAGCTGGCAGGATGCTGCCCAGCTCGGGCTGCACCCGGGGCAGGGAGGGATGAAGGGATCAACCCCCAGCCAGACAGCTGGGTAGCAGCACGCTCGGAAGGGGAAACGTGAAGGTGCTTAGCCAGGCCCATAGGTGCCCGACAGTGATGACAGCTAGAAAACATTCACTTTCTCAATGACAAGTCATGCTGTGGGGGAAGCGTCACTCTGTTACTATATGCACAAAATAGTTGTGCAAGCAGCGGCTGTACCCTTGCACCATACTTGCACCTCCTAAAAATAACCTCCTTCCGGCACAGCCAGTGCAGCTCACCCAGGAAGCAGCTTCGAGGACGTGTCTCAGACAAAATGGGGTCTTTAGAGGAAGAGCGTGGCTCTGAGTGGAAAGCCCAGGGTGCTACACTGCGGGAGGGGCCGAGGTGCTGCTGGTTGTCCACCGAGGCTGTCCTAGCACAGGAGGTGAAGGAGGCAAGCTTGAGGAGGGGGTAAACTGAGTGAGATGGCATCGTTTCAGAAAATTGCAGCCCAGTTTTGTCCTGAAGGCATCTCAGCCTTCTCGCGGGATATACCCAGAGCATGCACCCTTACTTTTGATGGGTGTTTTGGAAACAAAAAGCAGTGGGAAGAAATGTGATACATGTCTTCTTCCATGGGTGCCATGCCTCTAGGTCCAAGCTGGAGCCTGCTGGTGGGGTTACGAGGGGAAAACTTTAGTCTCCCCTCACACAGAGAGAAGCAAGGACCCATTTGGTGATGCACACAGCCTGGATCTTTACCCCTGCACTTAAAATATCCATATATTTTGAAGAAGAAAAAACCCCAACAACCTCTCTTCTGTTAGGTCCTTCCTGCCTGTACCAAGGCCAAGAAGTGCGGGCAGTACGGAGCTGCGGGCAGGCGGGATCGCGCAGTGCCCCGGCGCGCTGCTGAACACCCGAGCACCTGCCCGCCCTATGCGTGCGAGAGAGAAACTTCTTACAATGGCACCTCGGGCTTCCAAGCAAACCTGCTGTGACTTCACTCCAAGGGAAATACAAAAAAGGACAATTTATAATAGATATTTATTTATTTTGTTACACTATAATACTCTGTTTTGTAGGAAAAAAGCTGTAAAGTATTTATTTGAGACTGAGACTGTCTGTGGAGATCTGCATAATGAAACTCATGTTTTGTATTTTCTGGGGTTTTGTTTATTCCTTTCTGATATTTTAACATTGCAAGCTCAAAACTGGGTAGGGGACTGTCTGAAACAGGGCAGCATTTTGTAGGGGTGCTAACCTGGGAGGTGTTGCTGATGGGCCAAGGGAGACACCCGCCAGGAGCCAGGGTGCAGAAAACCCGTGGAGCAGCCTAGCGCACTGCTGTGAGCTTCGGGTGTTGAACCTGTTCCCCAAAGGGCACAAGAGATCAGGCCGAGACTGCAGCCAGCCTGGGCTTGTAACCCAGGCGCCAGGAGCGACAGGCTTCAAGCCAGGAGACATCAGGCACAAGGAAGTTGCTGACTCCAACTTCCACCGGCCTTTCCTAGAAAGTAATGCAAAAGCAAAGGGCACGTAGATGTTTCCTTCTCCCCTCTTCTTCTGTGGTTTCCACAGCCTCCTTCTTAATTTCCCTAATCCATCACAGCTGCCTTGTGTTTCCAGGCTTCCCACCTGCCTGCAGGAAGAAGTAGGAAAATAAAAGGGCAGATGGAGGGGCAGCGGGCTGCCTTGGAGATTTTGGGTATGTCATGGTGTAGGGGCAGCTGAGTGTAGTGGGAAGCAGGAGGCTGGTAGGAGCGAGGGGGTGCATGCTGCATGTGAGCAGATACACACCACCACAGGGCAACAAGTCTTACCTATTGCTAAAATTCATTGCTTATAATTTGTATGTCAGATCTGAGCAGTTCTTTTGTAACTCCCTGAATCCCACCTCACGCCCACGAAATCCTTGTAGACCTGGGGAAGGAGAAATGAGCCCACCTGGCTGGTGTGGTCTTGTGGGCAGCATGAAGACAGCCAGTGCAGGCTGTTTCCTCTCCTCCTGGCTTCCCGGAGCAAGTGCATGTCATCTGGTTTTTCCTCACCCATCTATTTCAAATGTGCATCCCAGATGAATCAGGCTGAGTTGTAGTCAAAAAGCCAAGTAACCTAAAATGAAAGCGAGTGGGTGAGTTGATAATGAATAAACCCAGTCCTTGTCATAAACACTTTTTTAGGCTCCCTAATGCTTAGTAATAGCGCAGCTGGTGAGTGTGGGGAAAGAGGAACTGGCTGCAACTGTCACAATCAGGAATTTTTCTCCTGAGCCCCATAATTGTCAAAGGAGGAAGCTGCATTTTGTCCAAGCTTTCCAGCCATTGCAGCTTAATTTAATTTCCTCCTCCTCTGTGAGGGAAGGGGCCGGGGGGGACAAGCAGGTTTTCCCCAGGGTCGATTGGTCGTGGGGGGCGAGAGGGCAGGGCTCAGCCCCTGGCGCTCCTCCTGAGCTGGCTGTGCAGCGTCAGCCCTCACCACTCAGCAGGGCCCGCACTTGCACTTCAGGGGGGTTTTGGAGAGGGTTTTTTGAGTTTTAAAAGGTTTTCACTAACGTTTAAACTAACAGGTCTTTTTTTAAAAAAGAGTCTCTTGCAGAAACAGGGAGTCTGGACAAAGGTAATGAAAAGGATTTTCAGAGGGAAGAGCTGGTAAGAAACCTTTATAAACCCTGGAAGATTGCAGAGATTACCTATTATTATTTTCTACAAGCTGATCACTTGGAGTTTGGGAAAGCAGGGTTTAGAGTCAGGAAAGTATCTGTTTATGTGTGGGATTGTAATTTCTTTTTCTATTAGCTGAATGATGAATTGTGAAAAGCTCTTGTAGGTTTCTTCTTACAAGCACAACGAGACTAGAGACTGAGTGGAAGAGGAGGATCTGGTAGCTTACAAGCAAAATGCTGTACAAGAAATGAAGGCATTATCGGTTTATTTGTCTTTCACAATATCAGAAGGAGAACAGCAAATGACATCCAAAGGCAGAAGACACAAAACCAATATATATATTTGCCTCCATGCTATACAAAGCCAGCTACTAAAATGCAATGCCATAAAATGCTATACGCTAGTGCTGTGGCATCTGGCTTCATGTAGGAATGAAATGAATGTAAGCGTACTGACTATGGATCATTAACTGGTTGTTAGCTGGAAAAAAAGAGTACAAAATAGACACAAACCACCTTTCAGGGAACAAACAAGCATGTGACTGAGGGGATCAGAAGTTTTTACTGTGGGTGAATAACATCCTAACTGCTGTTCTGAGGTTTCTTTGTGATTATCTTGTGTTTGTCGCCCAGTTATCTCTGTTAATGATTTGGCAGTAATTCTTCAGAGGTTATATTTCAGATGGGCTTATACAGATACTTAGTATTTATTTTAATAAATAGTATCTAGGCTATGAAATGTTGCAAATTTTGAATAGGTCTTGAGAAGTAAAAATAAAACTGGTAAGAAATTAAAGCGGAATGGACTGCTTTATTTTGCTGCTCCAATATGAATGAAGCAGGTTAACTTTTAAGTTAATGGAAGCAGAGCATATTTTCAAAGTTTACTCTACGTGAATGTTCTGAGCTACTATTGCCATCACCAAAAAAAAAAAAACCAACCAAAAAACAAATGCAAAAAGCCTATGTTTTTGCTTGTCTCGTGGCTGGGCAGTTGTTGGTCTGTCCCAAGCCTGCCTTTGGCCACCTCCTGTCACTGCAACTTGTCCAACCCAGGGCAACAGTGGTGTCGATGCAGGACATCATTTTTCCTAACAGATGGAAAGAGGGCAGGCGGGAACGCCACCCTTCTGCTTGCCTCTTACTTGGGTAAAATGGGCTCTGGGCAACGTGTGTGTTTCTGCAAAGCGAATGGGGTTATTTAGCCTGCACCTCTCGGCTCTGAGATCCATTGATCTTGACGTTAGCAAGCTTGGGTTAAGGTTTTAACTCATGTAGGACCTTAAGACAGTGTCCTTTTAAACTGTGCATTTTATATTTATATATAGCGGTATATAATAAAGGGTCCTCAGGCTGTATAAGATGTCCAGGTTCCTGTTTTGGCATGCCAGGCTGTTTCAGAGATGTACCATATTCATATTTTCCTCTGCCTGGGTACCAGGTTCCATGTCCTAAGAGAGCAGTAGGGTGTAAAGGAATCACCCCAGAAGCTCCAGCTGAAGTTGTGACTTTGAAATGTAGCTGAAATGCTGCCCTTAGATGTTTTACAAGTCACTGGCTGAAATAGGACGAATATTCTTTTTCTGAAACCACTGCTGGCAGAGGCATGGGACTAAATTCACACAGTGAAAAGGAACTTTGTTTGGTGATAGAAGATTGAAAGCACCATTCACCATTTTTCTGTTGCATGACCCTGGGGGAATGATTCATCTACTAAATACCACACCAGTAAATTTTCTTATGAACTCAGACATGAAAGAAAATACAACCTATTGTTTTTTATTCAGTTTTCAGCACTGAGTACCCACAAATCAGCTGAAATAAGAGAATTGCACTAATTGAATGCATTTTTCTCTTTCATAAATGAGACTATCGAACCAGGCAGATAAAAATCAAGCATATTTTTGTTTTCACTCTTAGTATACCAGAAATTCCTTGTATTTTGGAAGCCACACAAAGGGCTTTCTCATATCTCCACTGCTTTCATCTTTGCTCATATAAAGCTGTGTGTGAAAGGAGCACTGAACTCTTGTCCAAGCTGTCTGTGGATGGACTCAGTTGTAGTCTGGTCAGCTTTGGAAAAGGCCACCTGAAATTTCTGGGAATCCTCAGTCTAAGACCCATACATGATACAAACAGATGTTGACTTCCCTAACTTGTCAGAAGCTGCAGTCCTTAACCACCCTAAGGAAAAGGGAAGAAAAGACAGCTTGCCTAGTAAAAGAGCACTTGAAATTGTACATGTAAGACTAAGATGTAATGAAAAGCTTGCAGAAAAAAACCCTACACTTTTAGACTAAAAATTAGAGATTTTTTGTTCAGTCAGAATATTTTATTTGATATTATCCTTCAAATAAATTACAGAATGTCCAGCATCTCATCATAAATACCCAGGGCAACATTTTAGACTTAAAGAAACCAATTTGCCTTGATCCTTCCTTGTCTACAGGAATGTAGCTATTTTCATAAGTGAGAATATGGTGGTTTTTTAGCTGCCCATCAGCTGAGTAAAAAGAAATATTTTTGTTTGCTACAGGTTTTTCTCTAAATACCAGAACCTATACACAAAGAGGAGGAAAGGAGGAATGTCCTAGTGTAGTTTTCTGAAGATCTTTTTGTATCTACTTCACAACAGTTTAATTTTAAGGGTATTAAATGTAGGCTGTCTCCTTTCTAGAAAGGATTTATTAATAGAAGCAAGGTGTCAGTTGTCTACTCAATGCTTTAGTATTTACCTATGTACATAACTTCAACATTTCTTTCTGAAAATCTTTGTTGTAAAGATTTCTCACTACGTTAAGATAATCAGAAAGCATTCCTCAGAGTCTAGCTCAGGCTGCATGGGGAAACGAAGAGCTCACTGCATCACCAACAGAAAATGCTGAGCTCCCTGCAGGCTCCTCTGGCGTGGAAACTTTCTGATTGGGATGCAAAAGAAGGAGGGATAAATCCTGGGTCACGGGTAATAACATCCCAACCTGAAGAGGAGTGATGCACCAGGCTCTCCAGCGGTCTCTGGCCCAGCAGAAGGAACTTGTGGCCATCATGCAGTTTTAAGTCCTCTAGTCTCAGGTTTGTGACTGTATCATTCTGCTGTGGAACTGGCAGACATGGATTAGGAGGCCAGCTTGGAAAAACTGAAGCCAGAAGCTGCCAGGAAACAGCACCAGTCACCACTAGTGGGACAGATGTTTTTCCTGAAAGGTAAGTGAGAAGGTCTGGGGACCCTCTACTTGATTCTCTACCTCTTCCTTCATTCCCTTAGCATATTTCTTCTTCCTTTGCTCTTTTGCTTGTCCACGGGATCCAGACCTGATGTTGTACTGTCAACCAGTGCAATACCTCTGCTGCAAACAACAGAAAGTTTGTCCTTTGCTTTGCTGTTACTTGACCCAGCCACATAGTTTGCCTCTCCTGGTCTGTTCGAGGTTGTTTCCTCTCCCTGATGTCAGTCCATCTCATCACACTTTCGAAGATGCTGTCCTCTTGCCTGGATCACCCCTCCCCTGCTGGGCACCCCTTGCCCTTCTCCATCCAGGGCTGAGCTGGGAAGTGGGAGTTAGGGAGGGCGGAGGGAAGGAGAGGGGACCAGGGTAAAAGGGCACACGCAGAGCCTGCGGGCAGGGGAAGGGGCTCTAAGTGGAGCCAAATGGGGGAATGATTTCCCCAGGAAATTTTTCAGGTTGGCAATTTGTTAGAAAACAATTCCTAAGGACTTTACTGCTCCCAGGAGAAACACTTCTCACAAGATTAGCTTTGCAACAGGAATGTTATCGGGGATCTATATTGCTCTGTGGCCTCTCACTTCTGCAGGGCATTAGCAGACTAATTAGCTTGAGAAGTTTGGCCAGTTTGACAACCACAGAGAAGGTGTGCCCAGAGCTTGGGAAAGGGAATTTGAGGAGTGCTTGGTAAGTGTACCACTTAAGTGCATGGGCAAGTGTTCTGTTTTGCAAAGTCTGCAGAATTAATTAGTGATGGATGGATGGTCTCTTTTTGCCCCTTGGTTGGTGCCGGCTGGTGTATGACATGAGGCTGGCTATGGGTAATGCAGCCAGGGAAGGAGAGGGCCGGGCACAGCTGGGACATGCTGCTGTGGGAGGGAGGTGGCACTGGGTATCGTACTCCACGTTCCCCAGTCGGTTTCTGAGTAAAAGTATAAAACCCCCATAACTTCCTAACTGAAGCAAACCTGCTACCAACAGGAAACAAGGGGGTGAACCCTTTCAGTGATAACCTGCTCTCAGAATGTCTGCACGGCATTTGCCAGGCTGATGTCTGCTCCTCTCCGCTCAGCAGCTGGCGTGTCTCGGCTTGCAGCCAGGAGTGAGCCAAAATTTCCTTTCCTCCTCACCCTTTCATCTACAGGCTGTGACCAGGAGCAGGGTGCCCCCTGGTCTCTGGCAGAACTGAAAACAAGAAACATAAATCAACTGAAAAGGGGAGAAAATACAGTGCTATAAAACTGCTGATGGACTGTCTCTCTCTTCACTAGTAATTCTCTTCTTTGGTGTCAGCAGAAATAGCAAAACTAAAGCCTGAAAGAGAGAGTGCCCCCAGAAAGTCATCTTTTTAATTTAATCCTAAGGCAGTTCTGCAGACTTTAGATTTTTTTTCTTCAGAAAATAAGAATTAATTAATTAGGGTCAGACTCTCCAGTACTTACAGTCCAAACATACTGCTTTACCTGAAAAGTTGAAAGCATTGAGGTCTGGCTTGGACAAGCAGTCCTCCAGGATAGTTCTTTTTAAACAAACAACCACATCTTCCAGGGCCTTTGATAAATGCCTGAAAAGAGAAAACCAGCCAGTTTCTTTTTGTGTGCAAATTTCAGGAACTACATAAAATAAAGTAAAAGTCAGGGAGGAGGGATGTGGGAAACAACTTAAGAAGTTGAACAGATTCTGTTTCAATAACCTGACCTATTACCGTGATCTTCTAGAGGTGCAAGTGCCATTTTTGTATGTTGTTGTTTTGTGTGTGAGCAGGTGGGGCATATTTTGCCCCCAAGCATGCACTTGGCCAGTAGGATCCTGGCCTGGGTAAAAAAGCAGTGAGATTCAGAGAGTAGAGATTGTTGATGTAATAAAAATACCCAAACCCATTTTGCGGCCTGGATAATGAAGAGTTTCTAAAAGGTGAGAAGTGGGCACAAATTAAGATCTCACATAGGAAAGAAACTGAAGATATACCTCCACGAAACTCTTTATGTGTGTGACCCTCTACTGGTGCCTGCACCTGGGTCTGCTTTCCCATCTCTGGGAACAACTGGGCTCTGGAGACTGATGAGAGAGGAGCAGATCTGCTTTGCTCTGTCTACTGTATCTTGGGTGAAAGATCCACATTGCAGTGATATTTGTGTTGGCTGCCTAGCAGCCAGCTAGGACTGGGTGTTTGCTTGAGGCAGCGAGCTTGCGCCCCCATGCAGCTGCCCGTGTGCATGGGGTGTATTCACCTCCACTTGCTCTTTGGCTCTCCTAACCCAGGAAAGTCCCTGTGTGACCTCTGCAACATTAGTTGCATCCTCTCTTGTCCTTGCCCTACCTTTCTTGTCTCAAATTACTTCTGCAAGAATCTCTGATGCTTGTTTTTGTTGAGGTTTTTTTGGTTTGTCAATAAAGCACTTGAATTTGGTTGGCAATTCTGACTCTGAGAAAGGGGGCATAAGTGAGTTGCCTTGGTTTTCTCTGCTGCATGCCATAGAGTTTGCTGCAGAGCATCACTTGGCAGGCCCCAAATGCTGCTGCCTGGCTGCTCCCCTGGGGTGAGGCAGCCCCTTCTGCCCAAGAGCAGAAGTCTGGGAAAGAGGAGACTGAGACGGAAACCAGCATCAAAGGAGAGAGATGATAGAGCCAGGGAAGGGGAGAGAAGCTGAAAATCCCCGAGGGACCCTGTGGAAAGGCTCTGACGTGGTGGTGCATGCTGGTTTCACTTCCCTGCTCTTTGCCTGCAGTGCAAGCTGGTGCTGTGGGGCCCAATGAGAGGCTGGACGGAGCCCTTCCCCTAACAGAGGTACCAGGAGGGATGTTCTGAAGTCCATCTCGCCTTTTTATGAATTAATATACAAGGTTTGGCCCGGGAAAGGGAATTGTAAATCCATGGAAACCTGCAAGAAATCTAAAATATTATGCTGCCCCTCCTGATGGAGGGAAGAGTCCAATTCATAAATAGCTGAGATAGACAGAATGTGTATGGTATTTGCTTCTCATATTTTCCTGTAAGATAGCTGCCTCCCTTTCTTAGAGAAAAGCCCAGAAATATTGTGTAGAGTATGGCAGGTATCCCTCTGTAAACACAACTAGAAACTTCATGTGGTGCTTAATCTCACCACTGGATTACCATGTGGCCAGGGGCTGTGCTGTGTGGGTTTACAGCGAAACCCTCAGGCACAAGACCTTGGCCCCGAGCCCGGGAGCACTGTTGCACCCCTGGCTTTCCCTTTCTGGAATTACATGAGATACAAACACATTCGGGGTGGGGAGACTTCAGCCAAACCTGCCCCTTGCAGAGACTCCTTTCATAATCCAATTTGTGGTTTTGGTGTGCTTGTGTGTTTGGGCAAAGTGGTGGCATCTGCAGATGCCTCCACACTGCCCTCTTGGTGGAGAATCATCTCCTGTTCTTGCTTGGGAGTCCTTTGTGCTAGGTCCGGGGGAGGAAAGTGAGCCCGGGATCGGTGCCCAGCAAACCGCAGAGGTGGTGATCCACCGGCAGTGCCTCCCTGCCCACCCTCCCTTCCCTGCCGAGAAGAAAGGCAGCAGGGGCTGCCGGGGTCTGTGGCCCCTCGTTTCTTCCCTCTCCGCCAGCCCCCACCTGCGCTTACCAGGAAGATCCCACACTCACACCTTGCGAGGTGCAAGTCTGACGGCACTCACGGCGGAGCTCAGCAGCATGGGGCTAACGAGGGGCAACACCAAGCTTTGCTGCTGGGGAAACACAAAATGGGGGGCTGTTTATTTCCCGCTCTGGCAACCAGTGCAGTCGGCAGGGAACAAAGTCACACTAACCTGCCGCCTCTTCCACAATTAATGATTAACCAGGCTCCCGGGAGGAAATGCGGGACAGTTCCCTCCTGGCTGGCCGCTCTCTGCCACCAGCTCTGCTCATTGGCCCCCGCGCAGCGCTCTGAAAAAGGGCGCAAAATCTTCAGCCCTGCCCCCGGGCATGCCAGCCGCCCTCTGAGGGATGCGGGAAAACGGCGCGAGCTTTCCCGGGCAATTGCTTTGTCCCACGATGCTTCTCCCCGTGCTCTGCTGGGCTGCAATGTGCCCGCTGCTGCTCTGCGGAGACTGCCAGCCGGAGGAGAAGGTGACGGGTGAGTGGAGCACCCTTTCCCCACACAAGGTTAACTCTGGAGCACCACCATCCTTTCTTGGCAAGCAGAGAGACCCAGAGGCCATCCTGACTGGAAAATACTGATTGGTAACTGGAAGAGTAGCTAGTAATCGGGGGGTTGGTCAGCAGCAAAATCGGGAAATGAAGGTCAGAGAGGGCACAGGGCAGTTTGTCTTTGCACTCAAGCTGTATATTCAGCCCATATGTTCCCTTTCTTTGTAAGTGTTGCTAAGCTCCTCAGCACAAGGGATGGAGCAGGTTTGCATTTCTAATGCACACGTCTGGGAGGTGCACGCTTCTGTTGGGAGAGGCTGGGGCAGGGGGTTATCCCTCTGCAGCCATTCGCACTGCCTGCCGGCTGCGGGGTGCCCTGGGCTGCTCTGCCTCCCCCTGCACCCATGCAGGTGCCGGCGAGAGGGGAGCGGGGATGCTCTCAGGAGCAAGAGCCGCTTTCGCTGGGTGGTTGCTGTGTGTCAGGTCTGTAGAGGACACTTCTGAGCTCCCAGGGACAAACGTGAGCTGAGAGTAACGCACTGGGAAGAAGCAGCAGATGAGCCCAGGGCTTGAGTTTGCTGTGCTTGCTAAGGAGCCTGCCTGATCTCTGTTCCCATGCTGCCTTCCTCCTCACTGTGGAAATGTACAGCATAGGCTAATGATGTCATGGCCACCCATGAGACCAAGGTGTCTGAGGTGTCCCAGTGTGCCACATGGCCCTGTGGTGGAGTTCCTTACTCCGGTGCTCTGTAAGATGGGAACACTGTGATTGGATGCTTCAAGGCACTATAGCCTTCCCCGTGTGAACTGCTCTTCCTCTTACTCTGATTTGGGGGTTTGCTGTGTTCCCAGATTTGAAGGAAGCTGTGAAATCTGATAGCGTTATTACTGCAGCCCTTGGTGGAGAGGCAAATTTCTATTGCAACTTTTCACTCTCGATGGATGTTTTGCAAGTCACCTGGCAGAAGATAAACGGGTCTTCCTTCCAGAATATAGCCACCTACAGTCCAAAGCATGGGTTGAGGCTGATAGAGTCATTTCAGAAGAAGGTGCGTTTCACTACACCAACCCTGAAGGCCTCAGCTATCACACTCCAAAACCTCACATTCGAGGATGAGTCCTGTTACAGATGCAGTTTCAGCGTGTTCCTTCATGACTCTTTCAACAAAGATATATACCTCAACATCCAAAGTAAGTTTTCCACTAACACCTTCTCACTTTCTGGCACTCAGTACAGGTCTGAGGTAGTCAGATGTAATGTAAGGCATTATCCCCACCACCACCACATGGAGACTTTCCATGCAGCAGCATCTCCTTAGTCGGTAGTCTCCAGAATTGCCACACCTTTCCTCAGAGGAGGTGAAGGTAAATAATTCAGGACATGCTTTTGGATAAGAACCCCCATACAGAGAGGTGACCGATCCAGCTTTGATGATAAACTCACCACAGAGTATAAAAAGTACCTTCTCTTCTCGCTTTTAGCAATTTCTGAGCTAACAGTGGAATATGATTCCCACCTGCCCACTGAGGGTCTCCTCATGGCAGTTTGCTCAGCAACAGGAAAGCCTGCCCCCAAAATCACCTGGCTGGATGACACAGACCTGGATGAGTTCCCTGAAATACACCACATCCAAAACGCAAATGGAACAGTAACAGTGACAAACAGACTTACCTTCTCTGCCACCCACCTCCGTGCCTTGACCTGCCTCCTTGACCACCCACAGAGAAAGGAAAAGAAGGAAGTTTACCTGGAAAAAGGAAGGGAAGGTAGGCTGCATTTGCATGGAGAGGTGCAGCACGTAGTGGGGAGCGCTTAGGAAAGGATGCGCAATAGTGGGAGTGCAGCTTGTACTAACGTAGGTCTCACTAGGCGTTTTTCTGGGAGTTCAGATCTCATGCCAGATGAAGATTTCATTATTTGAAACCATTCAGAAGACTCCTCCCTGTGGTACCTTTGTGTCTGTGTGGTGGGTGTGTGCACATATATATCTAATAAATATGTAGATTTTTGTGTACATATGTATATATGTCTTTGTATGTTTATATTTCTACTTAATCACTGATTTAGAGCAGATGTGATCAGCTCTCCAGCAGTATCCACAGCTGGAGGGTACCAGCAGAGCAGGCCCCTGGCTGTCAGATGCTGGGGAACAACATTTCACATGGAAAATCTTGCAGGAGGGTATGTCTCAGGAAGGGTGGGAGACTTTCCTCATGGTAAAACTTCTTCACACAGAAAGAGAATCGCAAATAGATCAGGAGTAAAAATGCTGGGTTTTGGTTCTCCCAATACCAAGGAAATGTGAGACATTAGAGGTATTTATTTAAAAAACAAAATAATTCCTCACCTACCACAGTGTTATGTTGCTACACTGTTCCTTTCTCTTCTTCAAAGAATAAATGAGCACAAACTGATGAATGTTTCACTTCAGTCCCAACCTCTGGAAGAGGACACGAGAAACATGTTGACATCCCTCTATGTTGTGTGTGAACTTACTGGTTTCTTTTTGCAGGTGTTCAGAAGAGCAGAATCATCATCATGGCCGTCTTCATAGCTGTGGTGTTCTTAGCAGTCTTGATATATTGCATAAAACTGAACAACAGAGAAGGGAAAAAGTAAGAGTAATTTCCATTTTCTTGCAAATGACATGGCTTGCCTGTGTTCATCTTGCGACTTGCCTTTCTGTTTCCTGTTGGTGTTTTTATATACGTGCCCCAGAAACTTACCCAGGTGGTAACAGCACCTTTAAAATAGCAAGATTCACTCTAAATGCCAGGAGGTTTCTAAGCATTATGTAACTAGTTACTGGGTTTTTTTCAGACTGAAGAGATGTAGTGCACGCAGAACACCTGCAGAGGAGCAAGGCTTACACCAAGATCTAAGCGAGAAAGCCATGAGCCTGCCCATGCTGAAGGACCAGCACATTGTTTATCAAAATGAGGTAATGCAAACGCCTAAGGCTTCCAGTAATGATTCACATCCTTCGAAAGTCTTGGCAATACTTATCAGGAATGTGACAAAACCCTTCTGTTGAGAGCTGGGGTCCGCTCCTGCTGCCATGTCTTTGCTGCGTGGGACAGCCACACTGGGTAGATGACACTATATGTGACCCATCTAACCTCTAGCAGTGCTGGGAAAAGCCTGGAGCATGAAGGAGAAAAGTTAGTCAACGGTTAGATGGAAAGGCATGGAATAGCTACTGGAAATGCCCAGAGGGCAGAGGGGATGTTCCTTCTGGACAAAGGCAAGGGAGCGCTGCAGAGCTCAGGTGCTGTAACCAGCAGCCTTACGCAGAAGTTTCCCCAGAAAAGTCTGTCCTGCCCTGCTGGTCACTGTCGTGGTTTAACCCCAGCCGGCCGCTGAGCACCACGCAGCCGCTTGCTCACTCCCCCCGGGTGGGATGGGGGAGAGAATCAGAGCGGTAAAAGTGAGAGAACTCGTGGGTTGAGATAAGACAGTTTAATAGGGAAAGCAAAAGCCGCACACTCAAGCAAAGCAAAACAAGGAATTCATTCACTGCTTCCCATCGGCAGGCAGGTGTTCAGCCGTCTCCAGGAAAGCAGGGCTCCATCACACGTAATGGTGACTTGGGAAGACAAACGCCATCACTCCAAACGTCTCCCCCTCCTTCTTCTTCGCCCAGCCTTATATGCTGAGCATGATGTCATATGGTATGGAATAGCCCATTGGCCAGCTGGGCCAGCCGTCGTGGCCACGCTCCCTCCCAGCCCCCTGCACACCTGGCAGGGCATGGGAAGACAAAAAGTCCTTGACTAGCGTAAACATTACCTAGCAACAACCAAAACATCAGTGTGTCATCAACACCATTCCCACACTACATCCAAAACACAGCACTATACCAGTTAATAGGAAGAAAATCAACTCCATCCCAGCCGAAACCAGGACAGTCACGCAGGCTTGAAAGTGCTCTGGAGGGCTGGTGGCGTCCACAGGCAAAACCAGTAGGTGACCACAGATGGGAGTCACCCCCACTAGCCACTTTCCTCTGACCTCCCAGAGGTTCCCTCTTTTCCTTGCAAGCTCTTGCTAGTCCTGTGCTGTGAATGGGAGCCCTCTTGTCTTCTTGTCACTTCTCTCTGCCAGATAACATAGAGCTTTCTTGTGGTTACCACACCACTGTGCTGGGTCTTTTGCAGGAGCAGACACCAGGATCCTCATTTTGCAAAAGGTTACCGGCTCTGAAGAGAAACCTGAGAGAGAAAAAAAATTGCAGGTGCTTGTTTCCAGAGGAAGCAGAGAACCTGAACAGCAACGTCCATGGTGTGTTTGAGAGGGGACCTGTTGGGTTATGCGTCAGGGAGCTCGGCTGCACACCCATGAAGGAGGACAGAGAGGCAACGGCAGGTGGAGGAGTCCAAATAACACCCCACCCCAGCTGCTCCCCAGCCCAGCACAGGAAGGAGGGACACCAGCCCACTGAAGGCCCACCTCCACAAGCCCAGAGGAGCACAGGGGCAGGTGGGCAGTCCAAACCAGAAGACTCAGAGGAAGGGGTACCTTGTCCAGGCCCCTCCCAGAGGTGTTGCAGGAGATCCTCAGCCCCAGGGTCCAGGTGTGAAACCCACCCAGATGAGTCACCAGTGGAGCACCTTTCGAATTGAGGGGGGTCACTGTCTAAAGGGGTAGGGACACCGGATGGGATGCAGGGGAAGAGTATTTTGGGATTGCACAGGACTTGTTATGGGATGCTTAGGGAAGGAACCAAAGGTGAGAAACGGAGGAATCAAGGGGATCTGGGGATGAAAAAGCCTGGGAAAATGGAGGCATAAGGGGATAAAAAGGTCTGGTTGCACGTACGCAGGTGGCTGGTCAGCACGCTTGTCTGGCCATGCCCAGCGCCTGGTCACCACGGTCTGTCCTATCTTGTCATTAAACTTCATTTCTAACTCTTTTCCTGCGTGAGGGGCTCCCTACCTGGTGTGCATGTGTGTATGGGGGCCTGCTGTCAGCAGCTGGGCAGGACCAAGGGCCAGTGGCACGTGTGCCAGGGTGCCAGCGACTGGGGAGACTCAAGTGAGAGAAACCAAGTGCCAGACACCAGCACGGACCAGGGTCAGAGCCTGTGTGTCCCTGGTGCAGCACCTGGAGCGAGCACGGGTGAGCATGTGGGCAACAGCAAGGATCAAGCCAGACAAGCCAGCGAGTAGGTGACGTGTCCCGGGACGCCCTTCGACGTTTCACAAGTAATCGGGCGGGAGGTTCTGTGCTGCGGATGCAGCAAGACCTGTGGAACTGTACCTAGATCAGTATTTCGAAAAAAGTTATGTTTTTAAGGGCTCGAGCTGGAAAGCTTCAGCTCCAGCTCTCTCTATCACTACATGAAGTGTGTTAGAAATGTCCCTCCAATGTATTTGCAAAGGTTCTTCTAACAGCTTGTGTCACCGTGCAGCCACAGTGCAGAGCACTTTCTTTTATAATAGCAGAGTACCCTCTAGTGGGAGAGATCAAGAATGGAAGCGAAAACGCCTCCACTGAGTCTTCCATTAAAATAGTAACTCACGAGTGCTATTTTTTTCTCTTTGGACTTTCAAATAGTCTTTTGGTATCCAGCAACCTTATCCCAGGTATCACGAAATTACAACCACTGTATCCAAAGTGGATCCAAAGACATTCAGGAACAACGAAATTACTTTATGAGGGTTGTCCTGTGGCGGACACTGATTGTCATTGCTGGGAGAGAAAGTATCGAAAGGGACTGACAGAAGGGACTGGGCATTTGGTTTCAGTCCTGCCTTGCTTTCCTGGAGAAAGAGCTCTTGCAAAGGACCAGGGAAGGAAACATGGAAATGTTCCCAAGTCTGTTCTCCAAGCTGCCAGGCTGGCCTGCGATGGATAAAAGAAGGTGTGCTAGAGGAGAGGTGGGAATGGCAGGCATTTGGTAGTACTGGGAAGGCATCTAGGCTGCCCAAATCCCTCTGACAAGTTCTGCCCAGGGTTGCCTCCTGAGAGAGCTGGGTTTTCTGCAGCTGGGCTTCTTGGTCAACGGACCTTTAGAAAACAATCTTGGGCTTCATGACCAAGGGACCTTTTGAAGTCAGTCTCGAGTGATGTTTTAACCAAGAGTTGCTCAGCGTTTAAAGGGCAACTGTTCCCTGCATTCTGAAAATCATGTGCTGATTCAGCTTGCCTTGAAGTTTGTCATGCCACATGCATCTATGTTACCGTGGGGGGCTTCAACTTGGCATCCCTCAAATTAGAGTTTTCTGAGATTAAATGCTCATTAAAACATTAACTTATTTTTTTGCAGGGAAATTGTCTGTGGTTTTTTCCATGGTAGTCATGGTCACGTATGTGATCTTCAGTTGTGGCTATGATTGGAAGCCATCAATATATGTGTATAAACACAACCACACGAGAAGAGGCGAGTGAGTTTAACTACTGTTTTTCAAAGATAACTTTTTTCCATGAAATAGAAATTGTGAAGAGAAATGTGCAGGCTCAGTGCTGTGAGATAGCAACCAGTGGTACTCCAGCTGAGTGGTTCAGAGCCTACTGAAGGAGGGGGAGAGGAATGGCCTTACCTCCGTACATCTGGCAGTGAGTACATGACTTATCCTCAGTGGAAAAATGTAGTTTTTCTAAGAGTAAAAGGTTATCTTTGTTGATTGAGATGGAAAAATGAAAATATGATGAAATGCACACCAAGGACTCAGAAAACAAATAGGCAGAAAAAGTCTCAATTTTTCCAGAATGTCTCATTTGAGGGCTTTTTTAAAATAGTCCAGTACTGGATTTCTACGGGGCAGATGACCTCCTTTTCACTACTCTTCAGGTAGGAGTTTAGAAGGTGCTCTTTCATTCTTCCTGATGAAATGGAATTAATTGTTTCTTTCAGTCCTAGTAATTGTGTTGCTTCCTTTCAGAAGGAAAAACATTACCAGTTTTAGAATCAAAACAAAACAAAAAGCTGAGACCAAAGCTGTTCCAAAGCCAGCCTCACTAACAAGATCCAGCTAACATGCCCAAGCTTGCTTTCTTTTTAGTGTGCCTGTCCCAAGAGCTGAAGGAGGCTCTGTGAGATGGCAGAAATTAATATAAAAAATTGTAATGACTGTCTCATGTTTCTGTTATGAAATATCCTTCTTTCTTGACTATCAACCTGATTTTCTCCTGGCTACTCATCCCTAGGAAACTAGGATTTGCACTGTCCGGAGTGCAAGTATATTTGTTAGTCTATGTAATGTGCAGCACACTTCTGAGAGGGTCTGCACAACCAGTGGTATCCGCAGCCCCTGGCCAGCAGGATGCTCAGCCCTCATGCAGAGAAAAGGCACGTAAATGAAGATCAGAGAGACCTGAAGAGTCATCAGCACAAAAAGACCACCAGGTTTCACTGGGAAACGTGAGAAGGGAAGAGAATGTGAGCTTAGGCATGGATATCTTAGCTGTACCAAAGATGCACGGCTGCGTGATGCCTGACAACCCCCACTCCTGTTAAGTCCATCTAATGCCAAACCTCCTTTTACAGCAAAGTTTAAATTCAGGTGTCTTCCATTTTACACAGCTATTCTAGAGGTGGAAAGCAAAGCAAAATGTGGAGCATAATCAGCCCTTTCTTGCCACGTAAAGGGACCCCAGAGCTTTTCTGTGGTTTTATCCCCACCAACCCACATGGTTACCTTTCTCTGCTAGGAAACGCAGTGCAGTTTGTGCTGCAGAAATTGGCAGGATCTCAAACTGTAAACCATTTAGCATTTGTTTGCTTTATGGAAGTAAGTTTCAGAGAGAGAAAATATGTGGTTTGTCCATGGTCATGTGGTTGAATCACTGGCAAAATGACAGCTGGTGGAAGATCCTCTGGACTGGCCTGGACCTCCTAGTAGNCTGGGGTTAAACCATGACAACCTATTTGAGTGTTCATGACTTGAGGAAGCATTGCTTAAATATGAGGATTAATTTATATGAGCAGAGCCAGAAGGGAGTTGAATCAGCAGAGCCTAACAGACCTGGTGTAAGTCTCCGGCAGGCAACATGCCCTGTAAAACTTAGTGGGTTTGGTTTTACTGGAATTTGTGTCACTAACTCCAGTCTTCCACTAATGCTTTTTTTTCTTTCCATGTTAAATAATGGCAACTTGCATCAGCTGTATCATATTATTTTCCTTAAACCTGTACAAGTTTCACTGGTTACTGACTCAAATGGTTCTGCTTAAAAGAGGTCAGTAGGCCAGAAATCAAGGGAAGAACCAAGAAATATATTAATAGCAGAGTGTGTCCACCCAGAAGACAGAGGAAAGAATAAAGAACAGACCTCATTTGGACAGAAGGGATTTCAGACTGCCTCTTCCACCAGCACGCAGGGTGTATTGCAGGTGAAGAAATAAAAGGAGAGGAACAAAGAACTCTCTGGATCTTAAGACAAGAGGACTCTGCTTACACTCTTTCTCACTAACTTCAAAGGCTTTGTCATGCCAGAGAGTCGGTGTCAGCTTGGCCACCACCCGCTCTGGAGAAGGTGACATACAAAGAACTTTGCAAAACTTGGCAGAGATTGCTGAGCCAAGCCACGTCCTTGTAAAAAGAAATGGTTGCCATGAGAGCACAGAATAGGGCAGAAAGGGATTTTTGTGTCTTGTTCTTCCATGAATATAAAAAGATTTTGAATTTTTTACCATTGCTGGTCTGCCTGGAGTACTTTCCATTTGCCTCTGTCTGCTCTGAGGTTACCTCTGGGCTTCATCTACTGCTTCAGACTATGCTTTCCTTGCTCAGCTCTAGTTTCCTCCCTCTCTTCCAAAGAAGCAGCCCTCTTACTTCCCAGACCCTTTCATCATTTTCTTCTTTCTTCTCTAAGTTTCCCCAGCCCATTGAAGGAGCAGTAAAATTTGGATAAATACAGAACCTTTCCACCTCAGTAGACGTGAGTTACAGGGTGAGCTAATATAAAATATCGCTCAACTCCTACAAATGTCCCCTTTATTTTCATGAAATAAGGGCAGGAAGATGTCCCTGGGACTTCCCTGCTTTTGTCGCTTTGATGGCACAGGGCACTTCTGTATAAATTTATTTTAAGCTGTGTTGTCCACAGCTCTCTGGAGTTTCCTCTGAAATCCCCTCAACTATGGTGAAGGCAGGTGAGCACAGGAGACTTGCTAACACATTTTTCTCATACAATGAAAAACATGTGTGAAGGGTATAGGTATGTCAGCCTCAAACAACAAGTAGTAGGTTAGTTGCTGGAGACCTGACCTGCTTTAGAGGGAACCCATTCTCTACTCAGAACAAAAAGGGGAAGGCTGGCATGATTCAAGATCTACTCAGTCCTAGGAGACAGAAGAAAATGTTGAAAAAAGGTAGTGGCAGAGCTTGGGCTTTGGTTTGTTAGTTGCCAGAGGAAGAACTCCACTAAATCGAGCACAGTGGTGGAGAAGATGTCTCCAAGGACAGCTGTATCCAGTTGAAAGAGCCGCTGCCCTGACTCCCAGCCTCCAGCAACAGGTTAGACCTTCTCTACTGGGGGCGGCGGCGGCGGCTTTCTTTTTTCGCAGGTCAAAATTCCTCCCATGAGGAATGATGTTTTAAAGCAGGAAACCTTCTAGGGCCTTGCAAGAGAAACATTACGATTGGTATGAATGATGTACGAACATGTGCGTGTGTGTGTGAAAGCAGTTGAAGAAACAGCAAACAGCAGACACCAAATGTCCTGTATTGATTGCAAAGGATGCTGTTTCTAATTAATCAAATTGAGAAATAGGTTGTTTCCGTCAAGCCTGGGACAAGCCTGATAAAACTACAACAGAGACAACTTGTCAGTGGAAGATCCTGTAGTCTAACAACAAGAAGATGGCAGCAAGATTACCCTGTATCATTCGTGCTGCCCCTGTTCCTCTCAGCCCAACAGGAAGGTAGCAGCAAAAGGCCACTCCCAATGATATGAAAGATGTATCTCAAACTCAGTTTCTCATCACCAATGAAGAGGAACCCAGAAGATCCTGGCCAGACCGTTTGAACACCTACAGCTTGTGAGTATGAAACTGGGCATAAAATCAACTTGCCTAGAGATTTTGTATAATAAAATGACTTTCCCTTTCCATAAGATCTTCTGCTGAATTTTTTTACCCTCATTTCCTACAGCCTAACATCAAGAAAAAAAAGGTCGTTTATGTTTATCTGGGTTGAGGATCCAGAAAAGAGGCAGAGCTTTGGTCTAGTACTCAAAATTTTATTGCTGACTATTGCCAGGCTAGTGACCTGCTACTCGCACCTAATTATTACAGTTTGTGGTAATTAAGAAAAAAAAACAATTACCAGGTTGAGGAAAACCTTCGAACATTTGTTGTGCAACTGCCAGTGAAGCCTTACAATAAATAAATTCAAGAAATTGATCTTGTCTGGAAAAAACCAAATACTTTCTGTAACACTAAGTATTCGCAGTCCAGTATCTGGACGGTGAATGTCACAGCTCCTGGCCATATTGTTGTTGTTGTTGTTATTATTATAATGTTATTGTTCTTATTATTCCATTATATACCTGCCGTTGGATTCTAGTTTTAGTGTTTTATGAATACACCGAAGTCTTTAATAAAAGTTCATTGTTGGTGTGACTATCACTACCCCCGAACTGAAACCAGGGAAGAACGTGCTTTGAACATAAAAGCTCTGTTTATAAAAGCAATTTGCTCCGTTGCATGCTGGAATGCAACCCGAAATGCCTTAGAAGGAAGGATTTTCACAAGCAGCGCCATCAGCTGTCCCGGATGGAACTAAATTTGCGGTGACAGCCTTGTATTGCTGAAACCTCGCCACGTGTCAGGGATTACCGTGTTCTTGCTTTAAGCAAGTGGTGTTTATTTTTTGTATTTGTTCTTCCAAGATCAGTTTGTTAATTTGGTTGATATTAATAACCCTTGAGGGAAAGAGAAAACGGGGGGCGGGGTGAGGAAGCCCTTTGCAGCCGATTCCAGGGGGAAGGAGGGCTGGGAGATCATAAAACGCGTTCGCCGTGTTACTGCCGGAGGAGTAGCAGCGCAAGGGGGGCGAGCTAAGCACCGGCTCTCGCTGCTTTACCAGTACCAAATCTTGTGACCGCAGCCCATCGCGGCGGGTTCCCGCCGATCGGGAGAGCAAACGCGCCGGGGACACCGCCGTCCCCCGCGCCGGGGCGGGGCTCCCCGGGGACCTTTAATTCCGCCCTCCCGCGCTCCTTCCAGGTACTTGTCCGTGAGTAACTGCCCCGCGCCGTTCCCGCTCCTCCCGGGCGCCATTCCCGGGCGCATTTACAGGTGTGGGGGGGCGGGAAGCAGCGGGCGTGGGCGTGGGGCAGCCTGCCGCCGCCGCGGGACACGCCGGGAGGGCGGGAAGCTGGAGTAACCGCCCGAAGCGGGGCTGGGGGAGAGGCCGGTGCCCCCCGCCGCTGCGCCCTGCCCGGAGGCTCAGCCCCGGGGGAGGTTTGGCCGCCGGGCGGGGAGGCGGGTGGCGGCTGCGGGCGCGGGGCTCTGGGGGCGGCTGCCGGCGGCGCGGGCACGTGGAGCGCAGCGGCAGCTGCCGGCCGTTCTCAGGTGTTGCATCAGGTTCCCGAGCCTTTCCCTGTCTTTTCTGACCAGGAGGATCTCCAAGGTGCCGGGTTTATGCGAGCAGTTGCTTTGTGAAGCTTGTGTGACGCCAGAAGTGAGCAGGGACAAGTTTTTTAAAAGTTGGAGAAGTTTCAGAGAAGGTCGAGGAGGAGCAGTGAATCCGGCACGGGGATACAGGCGGTGACTCCAGCGGCTCGGCGGTGCGGTTTGGGAAGGTATGGCACAGTGAAGGATTTGCTCTTTGCTTGCCCTAGTCTTACAGGCTTTTTCTTTTTCTTCTTCTTTTTTTTTTTTCTTCTTTATTTTCCTCTGTAATACGCTAGATTGGGCTTGTGACCTAAAGGGCCTTTTTTTTTTGTAACCGGTATAGCTACACAATAGCCTGGTTCCTCATCGTATGAAATCTTGTAGCTACAGAGGATGTGAGCAATGGTGTGCTAAGGACTTTAACGGGTATTAAAGCAGTGAGACAGAATGCTGTTATTGAAAACTGTGCTTTCCTGCAGGTGTGGCACATCTTTCACTTGTTTATAAACACTTCTATAACTCAAAATTTCTCTCTGGTTTGCTATGCTGACCCTTGATTTTTGCATGTTTTTAGGAATATCTATCTGAGCTTCTTAGAGCCATTCTCAAGTATCTGACCACGCTGTATTATCTGGCAAATTCATTATTCATTGGGCTTGTTGCTGATGGTTTCTTGTTTCTTTATTTTACACATAAGAACTTGGTCTGTGTTCATGCTTGTTCACACTTTCTTTGTCCACAAAATTCCAGAAAGAAACAACTGGAATGTACTTGCCAGAGAGAAATATTTCAAACATTTCAAATAGAACAAAAATCATAACACAAGCACCACAAAGGAGAAGAGGTAACCAGTTAGAAGACAATTTAAAAACAGCTGAGTAAACAGAGCTGTATCAGGAGTTGTGGAGCTGTATCAGGAGTTGTTTTAGCATAGTGCATTTAAAATTTAAGGGCAGGCTATTGGTTGTGTGCATATGCATTGTGTGCTGGGAATTTGTTTCTTAAATAGATTTTTTTTTTTCCCTCCCTCTAACTCATTTATTTATTCATCAGCCTGCCTTTTTTAAGCTGTATGATAACATAGAAAATGCTTTACAGTTGATTCTCTCTTCTATTTTTTCCTTGTTGTGAAAATCTTTAAAAAGTTGGGCTTTGCTTACATTCTTTACAGAAGACATTCCCAAGACACATCAGCTAGTTTTGCAGACATTGGCAAAAAAACTTAGGTGTAGGTGATGTGTGTTACAGAGGTATTTTATGTGAAATAATATTTCCACTTAAATATGACACAAGCTTCAGTTCCAGGCAGGTCTACAATTCAGTTGTATTGTGGCACTATTAACTGATTGAGGGAACAGCTGCACAACCTTATTTTTGCCCCTTTCCCACCTTGGAAATATATTTGTATGTAGCAGGTGCAGTATGCCCCAAAAGTTCCCCAGTAATGCAATTTTGGACAGATGGGGAGTCCTGAAGTCCTCAGAGAAGTTGCTTTCAATTTATTCCTTGATCTCACAGGCTAACCCTAACTCTTTCCTAGTGCCACAGCTAGTCCTGGACAACCAGTATGTCATGCTTTCTGGTGGATTAATGCCTTTCTAATTTCCATCGTGCAACTTTCTTCTGCCCTTGATCGGAGCTCTTCCTGTGTTGTGTAATGAGACCTGTCAAAACTCCCCGTCTGCCCCCAGAACTGTGTTTTTCTCACATGACAAAGCTACCGTTAATGTTTGCACCCCAGAGATGTGGTAACACCAGAAGATGATCTGTCATTGAGTCACCCATCTCTCCTTATCTTTCTTCAGGTGAAGCAGGTTTTCCCTTCCAAAATGACTCTCCGAGCTCTGGTTTTGTGTCTGGCTTGTGCTGGGCTTGGGAAGGCAAATGGTAAGTTGAATTTCTTGAAATCTGCCTGAAAATGGTTGGGGAACTGGTTTCTGATTCCTGAGGCTTCAACAGTGAGAGTAAGAGGCAAAAACAGGTGAAACACAGATTGCTGGTGCCATTTGACATACATTAGATAGCTGAGGCACAGACATGGAGCTGGCAGATGTGACACAAGACCTCCTGGAGCAGCATTTGGAGATGGGAGGGACATGCACCATCCCAATGACACTGGACACTGTTGTTCACCTGAGTTCACAACTTCCCATAGTGGATCCTTCCTTCGGGAACAAATCTCTCTTTTTCTTTCCCTCCTTCTCTAATGTACTGCAAACTCTGAAGCTACATAGTCCAGAAATTCTCTTTAGCCCATTTTGCTACTCAGTTCTCTGGCTTGGTGTGCACTTCCCTTGTGCATTCAATCTTCCTCTAGCTTTTAGGAAACAAAAATTGAGTCTTTGCTCAGAATGGGAAGCCATGAGCTGATTTAATAGAACTGAAGTGGGAAGTCTGCAGGCATGGGTACAGAAATAGGGTATGTCGTTTTCTTTTAAACAGTTTAGAAGAAAGCCAGAGCCTCAGCCAATGTATATCACCATAACTTCATTGAGTTCTAGGAGGATGCAGAAGGACTTTTTGGTGGGGGAAAACCATAGAAACAATATGTAATTGATGGAATTGTTGTACCTGTGGGTAATCCAGGCCTTAGAATCAGCATTAGGCTTCTGAATATGTGTGATAACTGCCCATTTCACATTTCATGTCATTGCAGTGGTTCCACAGGCTGAACACAGAAATGTGAAGGTGGGCAACAATGTGACTCTCAGCTGTGTCCTGACAGAACCCAAGGATGTTCTGCAAGTGACGTGGCAAAAGGACTCTGAAAAATCACGCAATAATATAGCTACGTACAGTACTATAAAAGGATTAAAGATTCATGAGCCCTATCAAGACCGAATGAATTTCACAAGTCTGGTACTCAATGAGACAAGCATCACTTTTTGGGACACTAGAATGGATGATTCAGGGTGTTACACGTGTCTCTTCAATGCTTTCCCTTTCGGCTCCTTCTCGGGACGTACCTGCCTGAGTGTCCTTGGTGAGGTTCTCTGCAGGGATATGTCTCTAGTGGAAAAAGAGGTGTTTTCTCACCCACAGCATTTCCGTGAGCAGACTCAGGAACTGCAGTGGTAGGAGCATCCCTCAGTGGAACGTGGTGTAGAAACGGACCGTTACTGCTGAGAGCAAGACTCTGTGGGGTCATATTCAAGCCTGCTGTAGTGGTTCTGGCTCTGGGCTGTCCTTGTTTGTTATTCTGTGAGTAGCAGCTAAAAAGCAAGGAGCGGGATCTTTGTAAAGCCCCTGAGCAGTCCCAGGTGGAACTTGGGCAAACCAACATTGCCTGTTGCAGCTTCCTCTTGGTGCCCGGTACAACCCCAGTGCTGTGAGCTGCTGTGCAGAACCCTACCACTGATAGGGAATTAGCAGGTAGGAGAACAGCACGGACCGAGAAATGATTTTGCTTTAACAGTTTTTTTTTAAAACCTGGGATTTTAGGTTGAGTGAAACCTTTGGGGTATGTAACTTCAGTATATGGGAAAGAGTATTGAATCATGGGGGGGACCTGACCCAATGAACTCTTCTTGCATTCCTATGCCATGGGGCTCAGTGCAAATCCAGGAAGCTTTGCTCGGATTGATAATGTTTGAAGTGCTATTACTGCTTATGACCCATTGCTCATTGTCGTGATGGATTGTCTCATTTGTGTGTTGGAAGGTCTCAATGCATCTGTCGATTACAACATTTCCGAAGGTCATTTGATAGCCATCTGTAATGCTGTTGGCCTCCCAGAGCCCGCCATCACCTGGAACAACTTGTTCAATTCTACTCCTACACAGGAGGTGGTCAGGCACACCAATGGGATGGTGTCTATCTCCAGTAAACTGGAGATCTACAACACTCAGAGCATCAGTACACAGGACTTGACCTGCAGAGTAAGCAACGGGAATGAGAAAATGGAATTGCCTGTGAAAATGAAAGGAGGTAGGTGAACAATACAAGCTACTTGGTAGCATTCTCTTGGCCTCCATGTTTTGCAATAGCACGTTTGGATAGGAATCTGCCAGGAAGAGGAGGGAGTGAAATGCGTATGGGCCAAGTAAGAAGACAGGAAATCCTACGTTGCGTTCATTACCGTCTTTGAGACAGTAACATATTGGGGTCCTCTCCAAAAGGGAAAAAAGCCAAACTAGTCAGCTAGGGAGCTATGGGTTTTAGAGACTCCATGTGTTTTGCAGCAGGTCAAACTTCAGTTTTCACGCAGGCCTTCATAGTTTCTTTGACAGTCCAAAGATAGATATAAATATTTGTCACCTGATATCTATCTAGATGAAGTAAAAACTCTGTGGGTCGCTTAATGAACACTGAAGTGCAAGTTTTGAAATTAATAACAAATTATCTCTGAACAACAATTAACCAAACACTTCAGTTAAACTTACTACATGTTTTGGTACAGTTAATATGTGTATTATGTTTTAGTTTCTCTGACTTTTTTGCTAAGACCCACGCGCGTTGCAATAAAGGTCAGGGAGGAATAGTACTTTCAGGCAGACGGGAAGGTGATCAGTTGAAGATACTTACATTGGTTTTATGGGGAAATCTTAAATATACCACTGTAACATCTGAATACCTTGTAGTGCCAATTTATTTCTTCTTCCAACATTCTGTTCTGCTGGAAAGACTTTCACCCCAGTTCTATAGCTGAGAAATAGAAACATTAAAAGCTGAAGTACCATTCTCAGTTTACACAGGAACATTGACTTAGGTGATTTAAAATTCGCATGTCTCCAAATCCAGAGCCTTAAAAGGAAGACCGCTTGGAAATTAGGAAGACAGGAAGAGCAGCTTGGAATTGTGGGTTAATTCCCCAATTATGTGCTCAGGAAGTGATTGTTATAGGAGTAGTAGTAAAGAGTAAGACCTGACTTTTAATACCTTCTCTCTAGAAGTTCAAAAGCAAATTAGTTCTTAATTCTGAGTGAAACTAATTGAAAAAGCATAATAAATCTTTTTGTCCTGTCTCAAATGCAACATTCTTTCGGTTTTGCCTTTAAAAAGGAAATGTGTATCTCGGAAAGCAGGAAACTAAGGCTGCTGTTATTCCTCGCCAGGAGAATGAAAAATCATCTAATAGCTTGTTGGTTTAACAATCTTGTATTTTAGAGAAAGAGAAATTCAAATGAATAGTTCAACCTAGCTTTGTTAAAAGACATGATAGTTTTAGCTTGATTCAAATAAGTTTTAATTCAGAAAGTTTTCCAGCTAATGTCAGTGGGCATTGAAATGAGCCTTCGTATTATCATTTGATTAATGGCAGTCACATGAAGTGGCTAATGTCTAACCAGGGAGGGACATTTACGCTCAGATGTTGGGTAAACCTACTTGCAGGCATCAAAACATAGCCTATCTTCTTTTCTGAAAGTTAATTTAGCCTTTGCGCTAGTGATAAGTGTTTAACAGTAAAAAGAATAACTTTTATTTTACAAACAAAACCCACAAATTCTGGATGAACAAAACAAACTCTTCAGAAAGTATCAAGACTTGTATAACGTTCTGCGTATGTAGGTGTGCCAGCTACCGTATCAGGTATGGGAATGACAGTTTTCTTTGCCATGGATGAACATGAGCACATCTTTCCTTCACTGAGCATTTTCTGTGAGCAAGTAGGTTTGTCTTTGAAGATACACACATTCACTCTCTCTTTTGAGCAATTGCTGCTTTCATGTAGCCTAGCAATAACTTTCACAATCTATATGAGGAACCATTGTCATTAATGGGGCATCTTCTTGGCTCCTTTCCCTATATAAACTAGCTTAGTTTGGTGTATTTTTTATTGTTTTGTTTTCACAGAAGAGGGATCCTCTTTGCTTTGGCTGACGATTACTGTGGGGATTTTAATTGTCGTCATAGTTCTGATTCTGATCACGCTGTGCTGGAGGAAGAGGATATGCAGGAGTGGTTGAAGTGGTGAGTCACTGGTGCATGGAAACCAATGGTTTTCGTAGAGCCTATAATAATAATCTGGTCATCTGCAGAGAAGAATTGGGCTTTGTTGAGATACCATTAGGGGGTATGAGGCTATCATATTGGACAAGTAAACTTTATAATAATGTGTTTACAGTTATTAGAGGTTGCCTCAGTTGCATGTCATTTTAAGAGCTGTTTTCCCACTGCTACTGCCAAGGGACAATACAAGACTACAAATTGTGAGAGGAGGATCCGAGCAGAGCAGGACATGCTGCTCTTGGTTTGCTTTCAGGCAAAAGTCTCAGTAGAAGTAATTCACTGGTCTTTGGCATTTTCATGGAGGGCCACAAAAGTGTGAGTGTAAGCATCCTCAGAGAATTTTTGGCAGCTGAG
This sequence comes from Pelecanoides urinatrix, assembly GCA_013400755.1. Lineage (NCBI taxonomy): Eukaryota > Metazoa > Chordata > Aves > Procellariiformes > Procellariidae > Pelecanoides > Pelecanoides urinatrix. Next base: position 73,573 of record VZTQ01000710.1, on the reverse strand, counting down.
GTGTGTTGGAGAGAAACCCGCTCATGCAGAGTGATGTGCCTTCAAAGGAAGGGCTTTCTTCTAGTCACAGCACCCTCATTGTATTTTTAAGACAACCAGTCTAATATGATGGAGAAGTGCACTCAAATTTGGCACATGAGTCTGCTTCCTAATGATGAATTAAGGAGAAATTGCAGTCAGTGTAATGTCCTTGTATGTGTGATGGCCTGATCATGGATCAGCTCAACTTTCTAATCTTAATTATTAATAACAGAATGAAAGGAAAAAATTAGAGGAGGGGGGGAGGCCTTAGGATTCAGAAATCATAGAAGTTTGATGGTCATTGGTAGTTTCACTCTTGCTTAACTAGATCAAAATGCTGTGTCTGGCTTTAAATTCTACCAGTATGTTTAGAAACGCCAGCACACATTAACTCAGTTCCTGCATATTTAGATACTTGCTTCATGATGATAATGTGATATAAAGTAAAGAAGTGTTTCCAGGACTATCAGACCTGTCTATTGTGAACTTAGACCTACAGCATGTACTGTTAAGAGGAGTTGATCTAGTAAATCCGCTACTGCCAGAGACACAAAAGTCTTCACTGAGAAGAAAGAGAAATGAACACTTCTTACACCCCAAATATAAGTTAATTGTAAAGTGTACGTGAGCTTTCCATTGATCCTATAAACAGTTCAGAAGAGAAAATTTCTGTTGAGTTTTCAGACCAACCTGGAAGTTAAAGGGCAAGGAGTTGGTTCTTAATTTTTTTTTTTTTGAAAGGATCAGAAGAAAAATTTGAAACACTGAAATAGAAAGGTGTATCTTTATTCTAGAACAACCATTCCAAACATAAATAAGCTTGTACTAAGCAGACCTTGAAGAAGAGACCTTGAGGCAGAGGTGACCTGGCAGAGGTCTGGGATCCCCTGCTAGAGCGGATCAGAGTGACCAGGCTAGGAGAGTGCTGAAAAAGTGCAGGTGCTGCCTGCAGAGTGTTGAAGCCCCACCGTTGCATGCCAGGTGAGGAGAACCACACTGGGATGCTGTGACTGCACTGGTGCCTGAAGCAGGAGCCGGGTCAGTCAGTGAAATGTTGCTTGACAAGACTAGGTTGTTTGTGTTTAGACTAGGCTGAGGATGTTACTATATCTCCTGGCATGATTCTGGCCCTTGGGTATTAGTGGTTCCCCAGGCAATGCCCACATGTGGTTCCAGCAATAGCTTATAACAACACCATCCCCAGCAGGCAATACGTTAGCTTCACAGCAGGTTTCCTACACCCTACACCACCAGGTATCAGGCTTGGAACCCTCAAGCCATTTCACACATCCTAGTGCCATGTTGTGCGCATGCAAGACACAATTTCTTGCTTGCGGAGACACTACTGTGATGCACAACAGCAGAGCCTACACATTATTTTGGAAACTTTGAATAGAGCTCCCCCTGCCCCCCGCCTTGTAAGGAAAGCGTAAGACACAGAAAAGCATAATACGTTTAAACTGAAAGCCCCTTCTTACTTAGCTGATGGCTCAGAGCTTGAACCCCCCCCCGCGTCAGCAAGAGAAGTGGGACCTCATGCCCCGCTGCCTGGGAGGACATCTGGATTCCTGGCCCCACATGTGTGCTGGTGTGTCACAGGGTTGAGGCTTCATGTAAATATCTGTTGACTGAGGCAGGGGGGGTAAATTAGACAAGCAGTGTTTAGCAATAGGTGTAAGTTTGTTGTATAGAGTTTATCAACAAAAGCAGGATTTGAGGGACTTCAATTGTTTGTGTTCCTTCCCATTTATCATGGGTTTTGATTAACTGCGGTGCCAGAATGCGACTTCTGCAGTGGGCTTGTATTACGTCTTTCAGTGTCTGTCTTTTTAATGTAGTCTAGTTTTTATCAGTCTTAATCTGTATCTTTTCAGATGCTTTTCGGTCTTGAGTTTTGAAAACGTAATGCACTGACCTGGATCCTTTTTGCATAAAGGCAGCATTACTTTATCCAGAGTAATTTTGACCAGCTGATCCTATCCTTTATATAGTGACCAGCTTAGGGAGATGTGCAGTCCATCTTCCTAATGTACATCTATTTTCCCAAAGGCCTCATTAATTAGTTTATTGTAAAACTCCAGTATACGGGTGCAGTTGGATCACTCTGTCACCATCTGATTTCCGCCCTCCCCGGATGCTCTTTTGTGCCTGTTACTAAAAGTTACTTACACTTTATCTTGTATGTGATTCCACTGTCACTTTCCCGACCAAATCCTTAGAATGCCAAGAATACCTGCGGAGCTACAGTAATTTTTAATGCTATGTTTAGAGTGCCTTACCACTCCACAAATACCACATTATAATGAGGAAATCCCTTGCACCTCCCTTACCTCCCATCCAAGCAACAAACTGTGAACTCTAGTCTGTTTTTGCGGTGACTTGTTTTCTCCCCGATCATCTGTGAAATCTGTTTATGCTCTTTAAAGCATTGGTTGCCGTCGATTCATGCAGAAGAGAATAACATCTTGAAGAAAGCTCTTTTCTGGTTTTATCCTCTGTTATCGTCAGATTGTGTTGGAACGAGGAGCAGCACCTATGTACATATTTCTGGACGCACTTTTTGTAACAGCACAATAGAGAGCTAATAGCGCTGGCTGGAGGATACCAATGTCTGTCTGAGGCCATTACCTGGGGCTTCAATATTTCTTTTCATTCTGCACTAGATAACGAGCAAAGCCTTTCCAGTCTTGTCAAGATGCCTGGTTTTTAAAGTAAAACAACAGCTTTTTATCTGGGTGGCTGGGGACCCTTCTCCAACAAAGTTTATTCTCTTCTGCTGTTGAGAATATGGTTGGGTTTTTTTGCTTTTATTTTTGTTTTTTCCCTCCTCTCCATGGTAGATGCTTGGGAATCAGGTGAAGAGCTGAGGCTCAAAGCTGATGTCCCATCCCTCAGGCATTTGCCTTGTGTACCAGTTACAGCGCATACATACATTTTGGTTCTCCCTGAAAATATCTTGAGTGAAGCGTCTTCACAATGTTTGGCAAAAATTCACTTGTTTGGAAACAAACTGAGCAGCATTTGTGTCGAAAGCTGATGCAAAAGCTTTGGAAAACTCACGTCTTCATCTTCTGCCACGCAGAGAGCCAAACCTAGCCATGCCTGTCACTTGATTTAAGTGTGATGAGCAGGCTGCAATGAATCACCAGACATAATGTCACCCATGCTGAAGGTTTCTCAGTGCTACTCTTCTAGTAAAAAGTTACACTGTTTCCTACCTGGCTCAATTAATAGAGCTTAACTGTAGACAACACCAATGTAAAGCAGTTCAGTCAAGCCAAGTGCCTGGATTGAAGCAAAATAAAGGCTATTAGTCTGAATAAATTCCTGGGACTTGCCTATCGCATACATGTCTCAATCTGAATGCTTTCCACAGCATCAGTTGTTTATTTCAAGGCTTTTGGGATACTCATATTTCAGCCTGGCCAGCTAAAAAGCTTTATAGTCAGTTCTCAGGACCTAGCAGTCCACAGGGGGATAAAATTCCATGCAAACAGTCTTTTGGAGGCTTGTGGTGCTCTGTGAGGAAAGGCTATTTCACAAATGGATAAAAGAGTGTCCTGGGTTCGACTGGAATAGAGTTAAATTTCTTCCTAGTGCTATGTTTTGGATTTAGTGTGAGAAGAATGTTGATAACACACTGATGTTTTTAGTTGTTGCCAAGTACTCTGCTAGTCAAGGACATTCAGTTTACATACTCTACCAAGCACTGGGAGGGAGCATAGCCGGGACAGCTGGCCCAGCTGGCCAATGGGCTATTCCATACCATGTGACATCATGCTCAGTATATGAATGGTAGACGTGTTCCAGGAACTAGCGATCGCTACTTGGTTATCGGTCAGTGGGTGGTGAGCGATTGCATTGTGCATAACTCTCTTCGTGCATTCCAGTATTATTATTAGTAGTAGTAGTAGTAGTAGTATTGTTGTTATTATTATTATTATTTCTTTTTCTGTTCTCTTTATCACAATGCATGAATTTTTTTGGTTTTTGTTTTTTTCCTCCCGATTCTCCCCCTCATCCCACTGGGGGGGGGGGGGGGGAGGGAGTGAGCAGCTCCGTGGGGTTTGGCTGCCTGCTGTGTTAAACCATGACAAATGGCCAGCATGATTTTTTTTTTTTTTTTGGTATGTTGATCTCTCTTGGGTAGCTTATGCATGTTTTGCCGCGTGGAAAGCTTTAGAAATGGTCAAATAGTATATTTGTGTTTAAAAAGCTATAATACCAGGATAAAAAATTCTTGGAACTTGTTATTGAATAGATATGATGTGACCTAAGAAAGCTGAGCTGATTAGGTGAACCTGGAAGAAGAAAACTTGAAGAGTCACAGAAGAAGAGACTAGGTCAGATAAAAAAATCCATTCTGTGTAAAGTGGCAACATAGCAATGAGTTTTTCCTGTTTGAAAATTGAAACATTCAAGTTTTCCTTCAAGTGGAAATTTTACAGAACTTAGATTAAGCAGCATTAAAGTCTTTGTTTCAAGACATTTGTGTCTGAATACAGCCTCTGTTTCAAAGAGATGCTGAACTTCAGTGTATCTGGAATGTTGCACAAGTGCTATAAAACAGATTGAAAATACCTCTTTGTTACCAGTTAGAGATCACTTAATAACCTGAATAGGAATTTAAGATGCTCTGATTATCGGTTTTTGAAGTTTGGAAGTTGCTACAAATAATATAGATTCTGCTCTGTTGAGCTGCAAAGAGCAACTTGGCTGATCGGCTATAATATATAAGTATCAAAAACCTAAATTTTGGTGTCTAAAGATGTCCTGAAAGGTTGGGAATATGGCAGTGTTCTGCAGGAAATTCCAGTTATTTGGGAAACTTTACAAGAACAAGTACTTGCACACACTTTCCGTTGCTTTGTTTCTAGTAAAGATAGGAATTATTTCTGGAACAGCCATTATAGCCGTATCCTCTAGTGTTTATTGAATTTGGGGAAGGCTGTGTTTCTAAGCTTTGGCTTAAAATTTTTGGCAATTCTTATTTTATCTGTATGACTTGGCCTGTTTCTTCAGTGGATTGGACATACAGCTGTTTTTCTTAATAGTGAGAGACTAGATAGTTGAGAATAACATAGTAGCAGCTTGGTTTTAGGAGACTTTTCAGAGTAATTTTTCCTGAAGTGACAGCTAAATAAGAGCCTTTCAGATGATAAACTTGGGACATAACTCCCTCTTTCATGAGGAAATGGATAAAATGCACTCTACTAACAAAGGAACGGGTCTCTGGCCATTGTGTCCCAGCTGGGGAGGCTCATTTTGGAATTGCCTTAGTTTCCTCTCAAGTGTGGCTTTATCATGAGTAGGAGATTATGTTTGTCCTATTTTGAATTCCCCAAAATAGCAAAAATATGCAGTGGCATAAGTGAAAGTTGTTTTGCTTACAGCAGCCTTGTTCCTTTACCCTTTTTAACACTACACCAAAAAAAAAAAAAACCAAACCCCACAACCCAAAAAACCACAGCATAAAAAAACATTGTAGCCAAACAGACCTAAACTGAGTTAATGCGGGGGTGGGGGGGGAGAGAAAAAGAAAAAAATAGAAAACACAAACATACGAAAATGTGAATGGAGGGGTAATTCTGCTGTCAGGCTGCCCATCAGGTTTCCCGCAGACATAAATATTTTGCAATCCAAATGAAGATGTTTTCTGGGCTTGATCACACACTGCTTCCAGACAACTGTTCCCTGGTAAGTCACTTAATTTTCTGTTCACAGAAACATGCCTGGCAGTACCCTCCAGTCTGCATCATATATATATATAAAAAGCATGAGCATGCTTTCCAAGCTTTCCACTATGTCATGCTACCTGTTTTCATTGCGAAGGACAGGGACAGCTGGTGCTTTGTTCGTTTTCCTATCTTGATTTCCCCCAGCGTGTTTTGCTGGGGAATGCATGCTCCTCGGCCTGTTCTCCATTTCGGAGAAGAGCTGGGAGGAGTGGCAGAGAAGGAAGGAGGGGAAGATGTGTGGATGAATGCAGGTCTCCTGGGGCACGGCTGGGGTTTTTGTCTGGAAGGATGAAATAAATCCTGTTTGCCGCCAACGGGATGAAGGTAGCGGTGTAGGAAACACCTCGAGCTTGTCCTGCCCATCTAAAGGAGAAGTGTCAAAGTATAGGCTACTGAAAACAACGCCCTTTCTTTACAAACAGGGAGCCCTTTACTGTGCGTGATTAACACAATTTCTCTCCCATGCATCGTATCTGTGTTTGTATTTCATGATGAAGTAATTTTCCAGTCCTTCATTCTCCTTTTCATTCTGACAATAGGGTTTTGTATATAACCAGAAAATAAAATGTCTGGCAGCTGAAAGGGAGGAAAATATCACTCCTGTGATACATGAATTGTTGCCTTGCTGTTTCAATTTCTTGTTTACTTCCTTGGTAAGAATTATTTATGTGCTCAATTCCGAAATGTTTTTCCTTTGCAAAATACTTTGGCTGTATGCAGGGTTATTAGATAAGGAGATGAAAACCTTTTTCTTACTATTCTACATGAAAAGTAAGGATGCCATGATTTCATTATTTTTTTCAAAGCCACGTAAAGGTAGTGTCATAAATTGGGTCTCAAACATCAGAATGACATTCTGAAATATCAGACTGTTTATATATTCAACAAATAACCTTATTGCATATTACCAACCAGAAAAGTTGGTTTTCTTTTCTAGTTTATAAATCCATTTAGGGTTTTGTATATTCCTTATCTCACTGTCATTCTGCATTCTGCAGTGTGTGTGGTTTCCAGAATTAAAAACAATGTTTGATTTAGTAGTAGGTAGGTAATAAGTTTTGTTGTTTGTTTGTTTTGTTTTGTTTTTTTTTTTAATTAACGTAATCTTGTCTTCAGATCAATTTTTTTTAAAATCTGAAATATTGTTTGAATAGGTGTTGATGGTCTTAGTTTAATGAAAACAAAGAACAGTGCAATAACTTTTCTGATTCATTTGGTGTTGTATTAGTAGGAAATTGGGAATGCCTTTTTTGTTTCTTTTTTTTTTTTCCCCAGTAAATCATTCTTATTATATACAAATAGATTAGTATTCATTCTGATAATTTGTCATGCCATATTCCGTGTCCCTTGTTTGTAAATGCCTTCTTATTTTTTTTTCTACTGTCTAAACATGCAATAAGACTTCGCACTCAGCTGCCCATTTCTACATACAAATAGGGACGTTACAGTTGTCCAGTTAGTTTCAAGGCACCTTATCGAATTTTGGTTGGGGAGGCGCAAATAGNAGGGTGCCCCGCAGCGCCAGCGGGGCCGCCGCGCGCCCCCTGCTCCGGCCTTTACCCGGGGGCGGGAACAGCTCGCAAGCCGACCTGTCCAAATTTCCACCCTGCGCGTTACCGCAGGATGCGCCAACTGCATCCTGGTGTGTGTGTAGATCTGCCCCGGGTTCCCGAGGAGGGCCGGCCGCTGCTTGGAGCGATGGGGAAGCGAAGGGCGGAGTAACCGGCGAGCTGGCTGGAGGCACGGCACCGCGCCTCCCCGGGGAGCGCTCCAAATGCCGGCAGGGCAAGGGCTAGGAGTCTTTTTTTTTAATCACTTCTCTTGGGCCCATTGTCTCTAGGCACTGTAATCGGAGCTGTAGAGTGAGTTAGAATGATTTTTGGGCGGGAAGACAATCTTTCGGGAGCGGGAGACAAAAAAAATCTAGCAGTTGCCTTTTATAGAGTACTGTAAGCTGGACTGATTTTTGAATCTTGGTGTTTGAAATCACCAGGTGAGAAGCTTTGATTTAAATCTTCCAATGTAATTCTGTTTTCTCCTTCTCTGTTTTTACTAGTTCACTTAAAAATAAATGTTCGTTGTTGTGAAGCCAATGCCTGCTCTTCTGCTGGTAGTAAATGGCTTTGAATGGGGCGTTGGTGAGCTGGGTAGTTTATCCCCCTCCCCCCTAAGCATAGTGCGTAGCATGATGTTTTCATAACTGTTGTTTTCAGGCTTTCTCATATATATGCTCCCAAAGGAATTTCTGTTGCTTAAAGAGAAAAGGGGACAAAAGAAAAAAAAAAATTACTTTTTCCCCACCAGTTTTAAGACTATTCTCCTTGGAGAGTAACAAAATAATGAGGGGGCTGAATATCCCTCAGAGTATCCCTTTTGCAAAGTCTGGGGGGATGTTGTCAGTGTGGGGCAAGCTGGATGGAGCAAGCAGTGCCACCGGTGACTCCGCAGGCATCTCCTGCGGTGCTCAGGGCAAGCAGCGCTGGGCTCAGGTATTCTGGGTTTAGGCACAGACCCTTCTACGTAATGGCACTTTGTGTGGCAGGTGTGCATCTGTGCTGTTAAAGATAAGGTAGCTTCTTAAATTTAAGCTAAGGTATCATCTGTAGTGAACAAAGGAAGCAAGGGGGAACACAGGCTGAAGCCTGTTTTGTTGTGTTTTAGGAAGATGTGCGACTCGTACAGTAGGGGAGGTCCTATGGTTGTTCACCGAAGGGCAGTTTTGTGACGGATCCTCCCCGCTTTCCCCACTGTGCATTTCTCCCCTGCCGTCCCAACAGCAACCACACTGCTCACCAAGACCTGGGGCAGCAACACAATGGCCATGATTCATCTTTTTTTTTTTAATGTTTTTTCTTTGTTTTCTAGGATCCTAGAGGATTTCCATTCACCTACCAGATCATTACAGCCCAGCAGCCTGCAGTCAACATTACAAGCAGTGACTTGACTGGCTGGAAAGAAACAGCAATAAAAGGGAAATACATCACATACACTACCCTATCTAGATGCCGAGTTCATCACTGAAAAGACTAGCACAATGTTTGTTGTCTGATCTAGACGCTTAATCATAAAAAGTAGGACAAGAGGGACCACTTAGTCGACTCCTTTGCTGCCAGGCAAAATCTACTTTGTTCATGCCACTCGTGGTACTGCTAGTGTGCAAAGTATATTTGCCTTCTTCCAGTTGAGTTTTGAAAATGTCCACGGATGGAGGCCCTGCAAGCTCTCTGGGGATCCTCTTCCAGTGCCTAATTGCTCTCCCAGTTAAAGAGGGCTTTAATTTTTACCAACATCTGTCTGCAATTTCACTTGCAGCAACTGTCCGTTCATTGCCCTCTTCCTAGCGTCTGGTTTTCCTTCTCTTATCCAGCTGATCCAACTCCTTTTCCTCAGTGAATGTGCCAATGACAGTATTGCTTAACTCTCTCTGGAGAGACCTGATGGACTCAAAACCACAGCACACAAATCACATCAGATCTGCCAAAATTATTGGGGAAGAGCAATAGGGCTCCAGGCAGGTAACAGACTAGAAGCAGTAGCAGCCACAATTGGGAAAGAAGAGTTATAAGTAATTTCTTTTATTTGGCTTTTCTTTCTAATCCTGGGGTGGTTTTTTTGTTAATATATAAGTGAGGAGGAGATGGAAGCAAAACCCCACTAGTGGAAGTATTAGCATCCCAATCTCTCCTTTCCTTTCTGTTTTCTCTGAAACAACTCTGTTAACACCCCAGCCTTGCCCTTTCTTAGCTGTCAAAATGCACGGACTAGGTTTGTCAATAGTTCTCATGGTCATCTTTTGCACTGTTCAAAAGTCTCTTCTGTCTTCATTCTTTTTTGTTGTGTCTTTTTAAACACAGACAAATCGCTCTGCTGGCCAAAAGCCATTATTCCATACTCAGACCTTGTGTGGGATGTTACACCCCGAGCTAACTATCATGTGTCGCTGCTGTGAATGTAATGTTATCAGTGGCGAATTTTACAGAGGCAGAATTTACTGCTTTGTTGTGGTTTTGGTAGCAGAGAAAGACACTGCACTACTCATACGAGCTGGGACCTAACTCTGCTCCTGTCCCGGAAAGATTGGAGCCCCTCTCCCCCCGACCACCCCCGGTTGCTCCTCGCTGGCTGCCCGCGCTTGCTGATCTGGCCATTTCCAGGCTTAATGCTCCCGCTGCCTGTCCCCCTGCTGTGAGAGCAGAGCCCTCCTGGGCATTGCCTTGCTGTGAGAGCAGAGCCCTCCTGGGCATTGCCTTGCTGTGAGAGCAGAGCCCTCCTGGGCATTGCCTTGCGGCTCATCGGGCTTGTGAGGGGTCGGAGCCTCGGCGTGCCCGGGGGCTTACTGACCTCATGGCGCATTGTACTGACAGAATTGACAGAGGGGAGGACTGCAGGGAGTCCTCTGGTGATTTATGTTCCGCTGATGAGCGCTAACGTCCAAGGTGTTTCTCAGTCTTCCTTCTGTCTGAATATTTGTCATCGTGTTGGGATCACTACCAGCACCCTCTTGACTTTTGGGTTTGATTAGCATTTGTTTGTGCATCTGAAATATTCCATCTTACTAAGCACGTAGCATTTTGGATTGTGCTTTTTATGTCATATGTTTACTAAGAGTACAAACTGTCAATCTAAAAAAAAAACCAGAGAAGATTTAGCAGATGCAAGACTTACGATTAAGTGTTCAGAACCAATATTTTGTTGGTTCCAGAGCAGCGGCCTCTCTAGAGTCTGGGAAAAAGTTGTGTGTGTGTGTATACGTCTGCGTATATTACTGAGGGTGTGAGGGGTCATGTTTGCTGTTACTATTGTAGGTGCAATATGAATTATTTATTTATATATTTCACTTTTTCTAATTTAAAAAAAAAAAATCTGATCCAGCCAAAACACCAACTGGTCCATTTTTTTTTTCCTGCTTGTTTGGGATACCAGAAATGCTTCATTGCAAGTTGTGCTTTTTTTTGCAGTTTTGATTTACACTTTGCTTCCTTTCTGTGCAGAAAGTGGGACTTCAGGGGCTTTTTAAGGTATTTTGGTTTGGGGGTGGTTTTTGGTTTTGGTTTCTTTTTTTTCAACAAAATTTTGAGAAAAACAACTTTGAGATAAATTTACAGAACTATTTTTGACAGCAGCTGTGGTTTGCTTCAGATTTGAAAATAACTTCAGTCAATCAAATATTTTATATTTTTAGAGGTATTGTGTGTATGTTTGATGCTTAATGATTCTTTATCTGAAGTTACATGCTTTACTGATGTATTGACTGTCCTGTTTTCTGTATTTGCCTTTGCTGAAAAGAAGCCAAATAAAGCAACTTTGAACATAAGGCTGCATGATTCCTTTCATTTGTAGCACACTGTTTGTGAGGTTTTATAAATCGATGAGAGAAGCATCACACATGAGCTCTAAGTGCATGAATAATTCCTTTGGGAAAGGCAGTAGTGACCTGATGTATTCTTTAAGACATATGACCTTTTGAGGTGAATTGTGAAACCACAATAATTTTTGTTTGTCATGGCATCAGCTTGCACTTTTCTTCTTAAAAGATGTGATAGTGAGAAATTTGGATCTAGTTACAAGGACATGGCAATGCTGCCATCTCCCTAAAGGAGCTGAGTGTCATGGGATTATGTCCTAGGTCTTGCAATACCAGTGAAAGGCAGCAGTTTATTGCTTATCTGAGCTCTACTACTTGGTAGAATAGAACAGGCAGTGATTTCCAGAGGTTTTGAGATTGCAGCATAAACTCCCGCTCTTCATTTTTCAGGGAAACAAATGGTTGCTACTGACGGTTTCTGAAGAACTTCCTACTAGATACTGGCCAGAAGTGCAAGTCTCATTGCTGACGTACCTCACCCTGAGAGATGGGAGTCAGTGGTTTTTTCTCCTGGGAATTTGGCGCTCTGAGATCAGCCAGGTTGCCCCTCCGTGCACAAAGGGAAGGTAGCGAGCCAGCAGCACTGCTGCCCTGAGCACGGCGCGGGGCAAGTTGTGGTTTTCCCAGGCAGAAGAGCAATGCTTGCCGTGGCCCAGGAGCTCCTGGCAGAGCTGGGTCAGGTGTTGCTTGGCCCACCAGTTGCAAGGTGAGTTGTGCTGGCAGAGCAGGGCAGGAATGAAACAGTGAGGGCTGGGGTGGCTCAGGATGGTAGCAACGTTGAATGACCTTAGAGAAAGTAGATCTGCCACCCTTAACTTCACCAAAGGTAAAAAAATGCAGAATAGCAGGTTTCCTCAGGGAAACCTCAAGGCTGCTGTAAAACCTGTAAAAGGTTGCTTTTTTGGCTGACAGCCTGCTCCTCAGAACCTGTCAAGATGTTTGCTTTTCTTTTTGAGTCACAGGAATTGTTTAATTCCTACAGCTGTGTCCTCTCTTTGTGTGCTTTTGTCCCTGGCATGCTCAAGGATGCTGTTATACTTAGTCTTGAATTGTGCTGACATATGGGGCAGGAAGGTGAAGTGTCTGCTAGAGATAACAACTTCCATGTGTGGCCGTGGTGATGGAAAGAGAGGGTCTTCAAAACCCCAGCAGGCAGGGTTGGGTTTCTAGGAAAGAGGGATTTTAGGGGGAAAAAAAAAAACAAAAACAAACAAAAAAAACCAACCAAACTTCTGATGGCAGTATGAGGAATACTTTTTCTTTTTGCCTCGGGTGTTTTCTCATTGCCTCGCCACACTGACCACCCAGCCCGAGGTCGGGGCAGCTGCTCCAACTGCCTCTGAAGAAGTGGTGAATGCATGCTTGGGTTTTTTTCTCATCCTTCACTGATCCATGAATTTTGCCTCTGCGCAACATATTTCCTGTTTCCAAGTCTGAGAAGTAGACTTTCTGGATTCTTCTGGGTGGCTCTTCCGCTGTTGTGTCATCCCCTGTGCCTGCCTCCTTCACTCCTATGTCGCCTGGCTGCTGCCCTGCTAATGAAAATACGGTTTGCTTTGGCAGCTGTTCTCAAAGTCTGCTGCATAACAAGATGTCAAGGAAGGAAGTGCAGGATAATTTTAGAAGCTAAGAGGATGTATGGGGGGGTTTTGTCTCGATTTTTTTTTTTTTCCTTAAGATGGGCTGAAGTTAGCGGCAGAATCAGCGTTGGACAAGAATTTGCATGTTGATGACCAGAAAGTCTTAAATGTGCTTTTCTGAGACCATGGGCAGTGAGCAACATTCACTTTCTGTGTATAGGTATCACCTGCTGCCTCCTCCCCAGGACCTCGTGCCATTTTTCATTCTGAATAGGGTGTTTCTATTTCCGTGGCCCTAATCTCATGACATCCAACTGGAAACCTCCACAACCTTCTGCAGGTCTGTTTCTGTACAGTCAGCTGCTTAATAGGGCACTGATCATTTTGTGTGCCAGAAGAAACTCGCTTCTTGATGCTTCCAGCGGGTCAGAAAGCTCACCAGCGCTGGTGCTGGGGTGGCAAGCGTGCCTTCTGACATTCAGCAACTTTCATGCGTTATCTTAAAAAAAAAAAAATCTGCCTGAGAGTCTGAGACAGGCTGTCTGCCCTGTCTTAGTAGGAAAATGTGTGGGTATCAAGTTTTTTAGTCAGCCCCCCACTACTGAAGCCCTGGTGCTGAAGCAAGAGAGGCAATCTGTAGCTTCCACGTGCTGAAGGGTTCGGTATCTCTCCTGGGGGACGAGGGTCCTTCTGCCACGGGATATGTAGGGATGGCTCAGAGGAGATCGGAATGACAGGAGCTCGGTGCTTTGAGTCACTCTGCCTGCGAGAGGGAAGTGTGGCTGCCTGGACAGACAGAACTGGGCAGTAAAGAACAGGATTGCAGCCCAGGCCTTGCTAATCTGTGTCTTCTTAAGGAGATGGCTTTCCTTACTAGTTACAGCCTAGTAAATCACTCCTGGAAAACAATGTAGCTGAGTGTAGTAGGCTGACAAAAGGAAGCAGGGTGTTTCCCACTGATTACTTGAAGTGGCATTTAAGCGGGTCGCTCCTTGGCAGGTGAAGCATGCATCAGACAGATTGCCAGCAGCAGTGAGTTAACAAACTATTAGTTCATATATTTTGGTAAGGAAACATACTGTGAGAGAGTGACTGATTTATATTTGATTTCACCCACTTTTAAAGTGTTTCTGATTTCATGTTCTTTCTTCTTAATTATGTCCTTCCCTGTTCAGGCTTCCCTGACCCCTTGATCCTCTCAATCCAGGACAAGTCCCTTCCTGGTCCCTCTTTTGTTCTTTGCAAAAGATTTTGCCTGAAGAGTGCTATTTTCTTGCTTATCTGGACACACTTGCCATCTGACTGCTCCCATTTCCCTCTCTGATACCCGAAAGTTCACAGCGGTCACTCCATCATGTGTGATTACCTCTCCAGGTCATAGTAACCACACAGTGAAAGTAGCTCTGGTGAAAGCTCATCCTTGTTTCCAAACCAGAAAGCAGCCCCTCTAGGAAAGGCAAATAACCTGGACACCAGTAGACAGACCAGGGAAAAATGGAGGTGGCACTCTGTCTGCAGGAGCTCTGCAGAGCCCGGATCCTGGGCACACACCGCCTGGAGCTCCTGTGGAGCCCACTGACATGTCTTCTCCTCCCTTGCCGGGCTGCATGATTGTCCCATCAAGATGCATGGAAAAAGAGAATGTGCGGCTGTGGGCCCGATTGAGTAACGTGATCGGTGTTTCACCATGGAGAAAAAGGGAAGCATACTCTCACCACTGTTGCACTAGTGTTAAGTTTGAATTATATTAAGCAGCTGGGGATTTCAGCTCACTGATCTTTACGTAGGGGCGATAAATATTGGCATTGTTCTGCCTCCTTTTTCAGGGCGCAATCTGGGATAAGAAATCAAAAGGTAACTATGAAATCCACTTGGTAAGGCTTGTTTTCTTGCTGGACCAACCAGCCTGGGAGCAAGCACTAGGAAAACAACAAGGCTTTGATGGAAAGACTGGAGAATATTTTCTTGAACAGCACAGGACGCCTAGTGATGGGAATGAGAGAAGGGAAGTCTGGGGGTGAGAGAAACCTGGCGTGTTTCCCTGCCAGCCCTGAGTGTCCCAGCAGGAACCTGCATGAGAGTGGTTGCACTGGGAGAGATGAGAGAGAGCTTGTGTGTCCTGCTCTGCCTCCAAATCATGTGCCTGGAGTCAAGTAGCTGCCTATGCATGCTCAGCTGTACTTTCCTCTTGTCCTGACTGCCATGGGTGCAAACTTGCATGTGTTGGGCAGGAGCCCAAAGGACTGCCTGGTGGCCACCATGCTGCTGCAGCAGGTGCTCTGCCCTTCCACCTCCAGGCAAGCCCAGCGCCCTCCCCTTCTGTTCCTAATTCTTCCTTAAACCACTATGTTTCTCTACAAATAGGGAGATGTGAGAAGAGATATATGAAACATTTTCCAGTCTATGTGGAAGAACCGGATTGGAATTCAGAGTTAAACAAAGGTAAATTCATCCTGCTAGATCTGGAGTGATGGTAGAATCTCAGATGAACTATTCAGGAATATTTTTGCACTGAGCTGTGTAGTGTTTACTGGAATCTGAGACTGTTATTTTAATTTTAGGATTTTTACTGTTATCATTGCATAACGGTGTATAACATGTAACATGTTGCAATGTTATCATTGATAGGGTAGAAGTGCTGTTGGCCAGGGTTCTTCCGTAGTGAACAGCTCCTCTCTCCCCCCGATCCCATCACTCCCACCTCAGTGAAGTCTTTCCTAATTAGCAGCTGAGAATCCTTCTAAACTGATTTGGGCACTGGAGGGGCTAAATCTTATTGCAACTTGCAGTAGTAACCATGAACTGAGATCCTTTTCCCATCTGCTTCACTGGAAAGAGAAATAGTTACTCTGCCCCCGTTGACCAGCCACGTTTTGGTTTGGCTGCCTGGCACAACTGCAATGTTTGAGAAGTGGACCAGCCACCTGAGAAACTGGAAGATTGGAATTGGAGAAAATCGGAGAAATTGGGATTCTTGAGCAGGCTGGCTGCCTCCTAGGCAAAAGTTGTGTTTTTACTGGAAGAGCAGAAATCCCAGTGCCAGGCAGGAGTAGCAACACAAGGTCATGGGGTGCACGTAGGAGGTGGTTGGTGGTCTAACAAGAGTGAGAAACGCTGAGGGGGAGGCCCTCTGGTCTGGTCCCGTCCCCTCTGAAGCAGTAAGGGAGCGGAGGCGGTGTGAAGCCCTGAGGCTGACCTACAGCATCAGGCTGCAGGAGTTACTCAGCATGGCCTTGTTTAACACCCGAGGTTGAGGTTTTTGCCACAGTCTCCTGGCTGTGTTTCCTATGAAGTGTTTTCTAGGACTGCGAAGAGTTTATTTTTTGAGTGCTCCACTGGCCCTAGCTGTTCAGGTTCACATGAGATCTGGACTCTGAGTCTTCAGACACATTGCTGTTAGTGCTGTGCAGGCCAGAGTTGGGTGAGAAAGTTTAATCTGATGTTGGATTTGGAAAGATAAAACTCTGCTATGGGATAAACATGGTGCTTAACAGTCAATATAAAAAGCTTATCATGCCTTTATTTTCTGGCATGGAAGCAGCATTCCTGTGTATGGAAAAATCTCTCCATTCCCACAAGAGCAGGAACTGTGTCTCTGTTAGCCAACCCAGATATTTTCCCTCTCCCTTCTGACACAGCTTTGCATGTTAATCTAGACAGTGTAAAGAACCTAGGGGTAAAATTAGCCCTAGAAAGCGGTGTGGGCACCCCGGCATCTAGAAAAATTGTTACACTAAAAGTGGGGAAGAGGAAGCCATTGTGAAAGGTCTGACGTGGAAACCTCTAATGGTGTAAGCAGCTAACTGCACTGACTGGAACAGATTTCTGGATTCCTGGAAACAATCCTCAAGACACTTTCCCCTTGTGTTTAAAGTGAGCGAGGTCTCCCTTCCTCAAGCTTTTCTATATTAGCTGAAAAGTTGGTATTTTGAAATAAAAGGGAAGATATTCTCAGAAAGTGCACAATTGTTTCTTCTGGTCTTTATGATCTTTTCAAAAGTCTGAAAACTTGAAGGGATAAATGGTAAACAATAGGCATGAACTTAGTTGCTATCAGCATAATTTGTATTATGTGGACAATATGACAAATTATTCAACACAAACTGTAAATCCTCTGCTCAGTGGTTTTATACCGCTCTTGGGACAGCGCAGGCAGACTTAACTTAATACCCTTGCTTCGTTTGCTTGCACTGTGTACAGAATGGCTGTTTTGATGGTGTGTGTATAAGCCATTCCATTACAGAGTGGATTTGGGCAGGTACAGCTTTCATACACTTACCTGTTTCATATGTGTAACATTGTATTAGTATGCATTTGTTAGCCTTTCCTGCTGAAATATTTGGGAGACAGGTTTGAGCTGTGTTTAGAATTTACAGGCATTTATATCCTTTTGAGGAAAATAATGAGCTTGGGGCATTTAGGGAAATGCCTCTGAAATGGGGGTGTAGGAGAATTGGGACTGTTGATACAGCCCTGTCCCAAAACACTGTCTGTCTTAGTTCAGATATTGTATGATTTAGATGTTTACAAATCATTCTTCTCTGCTGACATACACATATATGGTGTATTTTATTTTAAAAATAAAGAATTATTATTCATTTTATCTCAGTGTAAATAACGTTATGTCAAAAAAGAAAATATTACTTCACTGTCTTTACTGCCAGAAGTTTTGCTTCCAAAACTAGGGTAAGTATAAACAATTGCGCTTTTTTGCCTTTCCCACTGAAATGGTGGAAGTTACCTTCAGTGGAATAAATAAATATTTAGTGAGAGAAGTATTTCAAGGTTTGATAAGTCTTTAACTTAAAGTGTTCCATAATATTTTATTTTACCTTTATAAATTACTACGGAAATGTTTTCTTAAGGAATAGAAAGCTTGTGAACAACACTAAACAATGTAAAATTCTACATCTTCTGACTCTGATTTGCTGCTCTGGTTGAAGGTAAGAGACTACTGCAGAGGGAAAAAAGAGAGCAGCAATTAGGATGTACAACAAAACGGATAAGCTGTGCTGAGACTTTAGGTAAAGGTTGGATTAAAGGTTGGAGCCGATCCCCCCGGGCAGAGGAGAGTTCCTGAACCTGCCCTGTATGATATGGGGTGCCACCAACACCTGGCTGTAGCGCAGAAGAGGAACTACAACAAGTAGCAGACACGATTACAGGAATTACGGAGGATTACAGGGAAGAATTTAACTTTGTGAAGAGGAACCTAAGGAGGCCACTTCTTTGTGTGATAGAGAGGTTTTGAGGGCAGTGCCCATCAGAAGCCAGCTGCACTTCAAGGTGCAGTAGGAGAGCCCCTCTCTCTGGAGAGCGTACTCTTGCAGAAACCTGATGCGGGGCTTCTTCAGGTTTTTGCTGCCTGTATGAACTCGCCTGTTTCCAGGAGAACTGCTACTACCTAATGCTGGTGGTTTTGCTGATTGGCTTCTGTGCCAAAAAAACCCACACAGACCCACGCAAATTATCACTTTTACAAGATGATCTCTGTTGATATGACTGTAGTTCTAGATATGACTTCCATTCTAGATAATAGGGTCAAATAGAAATATGTGGAAATACAGATGTTAGTTTTCATTCTTGCAGAAAACCTTAAAGGGTACTCCAGGTTCCTTCTTGGGGCACAGGTAGTCATATTTTATCCTCTGTTTTAAGATGAACATACATATTTACATACAGCTACTACTTAACTTTGTGTGCGATTTGCTGACTTCTGTGACATGATCATGAGATTACTCCAGTTTTGAGGTTACTCTGAGTAGCCCTTTTCCCTAGACAAGATCTTCCATTGAAAAACAGAATGACTTTTAAATTCAAAATGGTAGGTTTTGGTTAGTATCTAAACGAGGAATCTTCACCTTCTAGAAAGAGAAAACTGAGGTGACAGACAGAAACAAAGGGCCTGTGGCCATCTTGTTCCCACCTTGCGGTGTCGTTGTAGGCAGGTCCTTGCTTCCAGGTTTGATTTCAGACAACTCTGTGTTTTTCTGCCTTGCATCAGATTTTGCACAGTACCTTCTAGAGGCTCCTTGTCTGCTCTCAGCTCCTCATGATGCTTTCTATAGGGGATGCAGGTCTTGGGCTCTTCACTGGGACTCTCCTTCTACGTAATAACTTCCAGGCTGGAGCTTTCTCTTCTAGAACAGATGTAGTTACTTCCAAGAAAAAGAGGACTTCTCTGCTCCTTCCCAAGAGCCAATTTGAACCAATCACTCCCTTTCTAAAAACACACGCTGTCCAAACAGAAAAAAAGGAAGGCCCAAATCCCCGTCAGGAACTTCATTTCTCTAAGAAGCCACATATTTAGACCCAGTGGAAAGTACATCTGCATGGCCTGGGGCCATCTTAAAGGACCCCCAATAAGCAGTTACTGGAGTACAACTACCCCTGTGCTGCACAGCAGC
Source organism: Pelecanoides urinatrix (assembly GCA_013400755.1). NCBI lineage: Eukaryota > Metazoa > Chordata > Aves > Procellariiformes > Procellariidae > Pelecanoides > Pelecanoides urinatrix. The sequence continues at coordinate 54,462 of VZTQ01000710.1, read as the reverse complement.
TGTCTGTGTGTGCAGCGAGTCCAGGTTGTCCAGGATATCTTGTCTTCCAGGAGGAAAATGTCAGATTTGCCTACATATCAGAGACTTTCTTCTTTCTTCACAGGTAGTAGGGAAATCTTCAGTCCACTGATTCTTCTGGGAGGAAAAGATTTGAATGTAGAAGATGCAATACCAAAAGTACTGTCAGTCTCCCTATAAAAGAGGGAGATGTGACATAACCCAGGTGTGTAAACCCAGTGGGTTTAGGCTGGAAAAAATCTTTGGCTATTAATGTGGAGATTTAGCTTTTCTTTCTCATCTTATTTGTGCTATATATGATCAAAGCAGTGTAGTGCAGAAAAGAAGTAGTATTAAGAATGGTGCTTCTCTGCCCTTAACTTGGAAGAAAAATTGTTTTGTCCCATGGGGGTAAGAATTAAAATTTTTCACCGAATCCTAATTTTGAGTGTGTGTTTTCTTTCTGCTCCATAATCTCCAGAGAACGAGCTGCCGTCAACCCCTCGGCTTTCCCACATCCTGAGAAAGTTCAGACTATTTTCTTCACAGCGTGTCTTTTTCCCTTCCCAAGCAGTTGCACAGGAAGGGGCGAGACCCACCAGCTTGCCTTGCTGCCTGTGAGCAATGCTGTTGATATAATGACCCAGTCCAGAGCGGGAGGGTGAGGGCTGAACCCTTTTAGTCTTGTAGCAAAACTTTCTAAATGGTTAACTCCCATCCTTTGTTTTTTCTAAAGGTTTCTGGTGGCTACCACTAATTTCCTACAAGCAGAGCACTGTGGAAGGGAGGACGAGAGATGTACATGTGGGGGCGGGTTTGTTGCTGAGTTATTTTCTTATTTTGTTAATTTTGTTAATTTGTTATTTCTTATTTTTCAAGCAGCCTTCACCCCTTGAATCCAGGGAATGTGTCTGAAAATCGCCAGGGAGGAACCGAACGTGCAGCTGTGAGTTTTAGCACACAAGAAGTGATTAGGATGGGAGGGGGAGTGAGAGCCACAGCAAGTTGTTGTGTAGGTAGGATAGGAACGTGTACAGTGACCTTAATGGTGCAGGTTCACAGACAGGTTTTCTCTATCTTCCCCATCTTGTATCTTCTCTGTTCTCATGTCTTAACTTTTTTTGCTACCCACATGCTCTTTTTTTTTTTTCCCCACCTCATATTTCGTTTGCCCTTTTGGCTGTTCAGTTCCCGTTGCCTTTGTAACCTGTCATGCCCAAAGGTTATACACAGTGCAGTGGAAACCACTGAATGATGCATATTTTGACTCCCAGTTGATTGCATACATTTTGGCAGTACTGCTGGGATGTCCATAGATCTTTATGGACAGATTTCATACTGGTGTGGTTGTGAATGGAAAGGTTTGCTTTGGGCTGAAAAAGGGTGTAGAGACATGGGTCAAAGGAAGGCCTCATGCCCTCTATTTTCAGCCATGGAGAAACATGTTGTGAGGATATGGTTAAGTTATCAGCTCATCCTTTAGATGAGGATTTATTAACAAAAAAGTGTGTTGAAAAATATTTTTACAAATAAAAGGCCCAAAAGTGTGAGAGAGTCCCATTTTTCCAGAACCTGTTACTGTAAACATGATGAAAAGATAATTATAAAGGAAACTAGTGCAGACTATACATCCTGGTATTTCACAGGGGACTTTTATCTGAGTGATCCCATCAGAGAAAAAATCATGGCACCGCTTATTCTTTCCACTGTTAGTATCTTAAAGTATTCCACTTCCAGATCTGAGAAGCTCTGATTAAATGTCATAAACTGTAACTTTCCTTGTTATTTTTTCCAGTGACTTTTTTGGTTATATGTAGGTGTTTTGTCATTTTCTAACTGAGAACAATTGAAAAGCTGTGAAGGTAAGAAGGAAACTTTTTGTGCCAATACTCATTGAGGTTCATTCTGGGAAATAATTAATTATAGAAATAATTTTTGAAAGATAATGGAAATTTTTTCTAATATAGTATCACATTCTGCTTTTGCTTATGTAAATGCAGCTATGCTGAAGTCCTGAAGCAGCAGTGATGCAGTGCGTACTCCGTAACTTATGTCATTTTATGTATGTCCTGGGATGCCTCTGAACAGTGACTGTATATTAGAAACCAACGGCAAACCCCTCTTTCCAGGGATTATGAATCTGATAAGCATTAGTCCCTTCCCTATCCTCATATGAAGCTCTTGCGCAGAGGCAGGCTGAGGTATTCTTAGACTTTTGGAAAACCTTTTGAAAGGTAAGTTTGACAGCAAGTTGTTAGAGCCCACAAGGAGGGAGGGGTGCAAACAGGGAGGGTTAAGTATATGGTGACGATGTCAGGACAACCCTCAAGGCTAAATGGTCATCCACCTCGGTTGGTGGTACCCTCCTTGCATGTTTTTGATGAGACCTAGCACTGAACTAAGCACACTGCTTGCCTTTACTTGTCGGTATAAAACATGGGGTGTTTTATGCATTTATATGAAACACTATTATCATATTATATAAGGTCACATTGTGAGGTTTGAATCCTGCCCTGCCAGCCTATAGGAAGTTCATTTTCACAGTAGTTGATTAAAACATCAGTCTTTAGGGTTTGTGCTGCCCTTCACCAAAACACTTCTTTTATTCATCTGAAATGCTTGTACACCAACACATGCAGTATGAGAAACAAACAGGATGAACTGGAAGCACTGATCGGTTCCCAGAGCTATGATGTCATCGGTATTAGTGAGAGCTAGTGGAATGAGTCCCACCGTTCGAGTGCCGGGATGGAGGGCTACAGGCTGCTCAGGAGGGACAGGCAGGGCAGGTGAGGTGGAGTGGCATTGTATGTAAGGGAGAGGTTTGACTGTACAGCCCTTACAGTTAGGGATGATGTGGTTGAGAGCTTCTGGATGAGGATTAGGGGGATGGAAAACAAAGCAGAGATTGTAGTGGGTGTCTACTATTGATAGCTCAGCCAGGATGACAGCACTGGTGAGTTATTCTATAAGCAATCAGAAGAAATCTCTGGATGTGTAGCCCTTGTCCTTATGGGAGATTTCAACTTCCCAGACATCAACTGGGAATATCACACTGCTGTGACAAGCAGGTCTGCGAAATTCCAGAATTTTGTTGAAGACAACTTCTTGTCACAAGTACTCAGTGAGCCAGCTAGGAAAGATGCCTTCCTAGACTTGCTGTTTATGAACAGAGAAGGACTCGTGGGGGATGTGATGGTAGGTGACTGTCATGGCCACATTGATCATGAAATGGTTGCGTTTAAAATTGTCAGTGTAACGAGAAAAAAGGACAGAAGAGTTGCTACCCTGGATGGGGGTAAGCAAACTTTAAGCAATTCAGGGAGCTCTTTAGCAGAGTACCCTGGGAATCTGCTTTTGAGGGCTTAGGGGTCCATGAGTGCTGGTCAGTTTTTAAGAACCTCCTTTTAGAAGCACAGGAGCAGGCAATTCCATTGTGTTGTAAGTCAAGCAAGTGAGGCAGGAGATCAGGTTGGCTGAACAGAGAACTCCTCATGGAGCTCAAGAGGAAAAAGAAATTGTATGATCTCGGGAAGCAAGGTCAGGCTTCACAGGAAGATTACAGAGCTGTGGTTCATTTATGCAGGGAGAAGACATGTAAGGCCAAAGCTGAACTAGAGTTGGAACTGGCCAGTGTTGTGTCAGACAACAAGAAAGCCTTTTTTAAGTACATTAATAGAAAGAGGAGGTCTAGGGAAAACATTGGACCGATACTTGTTGAAGATGGTCATCTGACAAATAGGGTTGAAGAAAAAGTGGAGGCATTCAATACTTTTTTAGCCTCAGTCTTTAATAATACTGATAGACCTTGGGTTCCCCAGTCCTCTAAGTTGGAGGACCATGACTGCGGGAACAGTGACTTTCCATTTGTGGACACTGAAATTGTAAGGGACCAGTTGCATCAGCTGAATGTTCACAAGCCCATGGGGCCTGATAGGATTCATCCTAGAGTTCTGAAGGAGCTAGTGGATGTTACGGCAGGATCTCTCTCGATGATCTACCAAAGGTCTTAGGAGTCTGGGGGGAGGTCCCTGCTGCCTGGAAGCCAACCAATGTTATTCCAATCTACAAAAAGGGTGTGAGGGAAGACCCAGGGAACTACAGACCTGTTAGTCTAACCTCAGTACCTGGAAGAATTATGGAGAAGACCATACTGGGTATTATTGAAAGGCATTTAAAAAATAATGCAATCATCAGACACAGTCAACATGGATTCACAAAGGGAAAGTCCTGTTTAACTAATTTGATATCATTCTATGATATGGTCACCTGCCTAGTGGATGAAGGGAAGGCGGTAGATGTAGCTTTTCTGGATTTTAGAAAGGTTTTTGATACTGTCCCTCACAGCATCCTTCTGGACAAGCTGTCCAACTGTGGGATGAGCAGGTACATGGTGCACTGGGTGAAGAACTGGCTGAAGGGCAGGGCTCAAAGGGTTGTAGTGAATGGGGCTACACCTTGCTGGAGACCCGTCACCAGCGGTGTTCCTCAGGGTTCAGTTCTAGGGCCAGTGCTGTTCAATATATTTATCAATGATCTGGATGCAGGAGTTGAATGCACAATTAGCAAGTTTGCTGATGATACCAAACTGGGAGGTGCTGTTGACCCTCCTGAGGGATGAGAGGCCTTACAGAAGGATCTAGATAGATTGGAGCATTGGGCTATGATTAATGGGATGAAATTTAACTGCACCTGGGACAGAGTAACACCAGGCAGAAGTATAAATTGGGAGGGGAGTGGCTGGAGAGCAGCCCTGCAGAAAGGGCTCTGGGGGTGCTGGCCGGCAGCAGGCTCAGTCTGAGTCGGCAGCGTGCCCTGGCAGCCCAGAGGGCAAACCGCATCCTGGGGTGCACCTAACACTGTATAACCCGCCCGTCAAGAGAGGTGATTATCCCACTCTATTCGGTGTTGGTACGGCCTCACCTTGAATACTGTGCGCAGTTCTGAGCCCCACCTTTTAAGAAGGATGTGAAGGTCCTTGAATGTGTCCAGAGGAGGGCAACAAAGCTGGTGGAAGGGCTGGAAAGCATGTCCTGTGAGGAGCAGCTAAGGACTTTGGGCTTGTCCAGTTTGGAGAAAAGGAGGCTGAGTGGCGACCTCATTGCTCTCTGCATCTTCGCGAGGAGGGGAAGTGGAAAGGGAGGTGCCGATTTCTTCTCCCTGGTATCCAGTGATAGGACGTGTGGGAATGATTCAAAGCTGCACCAAGGGAGGTTTAGACTGGACATTAGGAAGCATTTCTTTACCGAGAGGGAGGTCAAACACTGGAACAGGCTTCCTAGAGAGGTGGTTGATGCCCCAAGCCTGTCAGTGTTTAAGAGGCATTTGGACAATGCCCTTAATAACATGCTTTAACTTTTGGTCAGCCCTGAAGTGGTCAGGCAGTTGGACTAGGTGATCGTTGTAGGTTCCTTCCGACTGAACTATTCTGTTCTATTCTATTCTTTTCTGTCCAGGAAGTTATTCCACGTCGATATTCCGAAAGGAATTCAGCATCTAATTTGGGCAGTTGCATTCAATTCTCCTCCAGTAAAAATGGCAGCCTCCATAAATATCAGGCTGATATTATTAAATTGATATTCCAGCAAAGACTGTCAAATTGATGGATTACAGAAAACTCCAGAGAAAATCTGCATTTAAGTAAGTCCCAAGGAGGAGACAGTTCCATGAGTCCCAGTGTTTTGCCAAAGTTAGTTACAAGGCTGTACCTGTCTCTAAAACTGGTAACTGTTTTTCTGTTACTGTGTTGTCATCAAATATATATTTAGACAAAATGTAAATTTATTTCTTTTTACATAGCTGGCAAATCAGCAGCCTTCAATTTCCAGGAATAGTAATTAGTAAATAGGGGGACTGGTCCATGTTTGGAGTACCTCATACCCTCTATAGGGTCTGCCTGAGAGCTAGTAAAGCATAATATTGATTGGACAGAGATCTGCCAGTGAGAATGTAAACCCCAGTATCTTCAGCTTGCAGCAGCCTAGCAAGAGAATGCCAGGGTCCCCAGGTTGACTCCAGATTTGTTACCATCCCTTCCTAATCAGCTGCAGCACAGAGAAAAAGAAGCAGAGGCTATTTCTTCTCTTGCTGAAAGATGTTTTAAGCCAAGATACAGAGGCATCCATAGCTTCTGTGGGAGAGGGAATACGTTCACTACACATATCACCAATTAATGTCTTAGCTCAGGGGATAAAGGCTTGCGGTGAGGATTCATGCTTTAGCCTTCCTGGTAGTCCATTTTGTGCAGGACATTAAACCACCTTTTTTTGTTCAGTGAGATTTCTGGGGCTTTTGATGTAGAGTAAATTTTTCTACTGAATTCTACTAATTCATTAATTACTAGCATGTGAAACATCTGTATATATTCCATTTTGTGGTTTTACGTTACCTGGATCTATTGTTCAGCCCAGACAAAGATGGGTGGCAGGCACTGATTGATGTAATACTGTAGTATTGCTGAATACTAATTGTGGTTTAGATTAGGCTTCAAAGGCACTAAGCTGATCCCACGTGACTGTATTCATGAATTTGCCCAAGATAAATAATTTTAGGAGACTTTGGCTGTTAGCTACCATCTTGGAGGAACATCTGCTGGAGATTTAATCATCTCTCATAAGCAAATAAATAATATGCAACGTGGATCTGCTTGCAGCAAACGTTGTAGTAGAAGGTCTTCCATATAGAGGCTGAAGTTCAAACATACCATGAAGGTCAAACAGGTTGAATGTCAGTTCTTGATTCTGTCTCCTGTCCATTTGTTACTTATGCAAAATTACTTGCATGGAGTTTGTTTACTGTATTAGTGTCTTACTGCTGAAACTGAAAGCTAGGAAATCAATCTAACGCATGGGAGGGGAAAATGCAAAAAAGTTAACTCATTTTAAGTTATGGAATTCATATATAATCTTGGCTTCTGTTTAAAATAAATCTAAATTGGAACATCCACTTAAGTTACAGGCCCCAAGCAGCACAGAACATTTACAGCCATTACACAATCTTTTGGCAAACTGTGGACATTTTTAAGAATCTTGCATGGAAAAATATGCATGCCTGCCTACTGAGATGGAGCAGAAGCTCTTTCTGTACTTAAATGTGAAGATGTAAGTAAGTAAGACCTATTTCTTCATCCCTGCTTCAACTCAGCCACCCAGGAGAAGAATTTTCTTGCCTGTTAGCTAGAAATATGTTCACCTGAGACATTTATGGTATTAGAATATTATTCGTGTGATGTTGGTGATATGTTCAGTCTTAAAGGGCCACAAAGGATGTCTTTTTTTGTATGGGAATGCATGCTTGGGCTGCCCCATGCGAAACCCGCCACATTGACATGGTAAGAGGCCACCCAGTCCTATAGAGGTCACATTCCTAGTACAGATGACCAACAGAGTGTGTAAGATCTGAGCTGCAATGCTCCTCATGAAGACAGAAGAGCCTCACTAAAACTGAATGAAACTTATATATCAACACTTCCTGAACTGTCCTGCAAGCCTTTATGTCCTTTTCTTTGATGAATTATTAGAGTCCAGGAAAAATCGTTCATTTTTATTTACTTTAATGTATTCAGCAAAACCCCTTCTAGTTCTCCGTAGCTCCTAGTTTACCAGCTGGCGTCATTTTAAGGCCAAAAATAATGCGTTATATGGGTGGCATTTCCTGGCTGGCTTAATCTGAATTTGAGTGATATCAGCAGGGAGATCCCCTCTTCTATACCCTAGTTAAAGCAGCGGGTGTTTTAAAGGCAAAAACCCCTTGTATTCTTAAAGTGTGTAAGTAGTTAGACTACCTGGGAAGGGGGGACTTTCTGAAAGCTGTGCTCAAAATGTCCAAGCCTGGGTGCTAGGTAGCAAGTAACTACATTTACATTTGACTGCGACTTATTTAGTTTCCTGGACTTGCTTGGACTGGAATTTGTCTGGTGGAGCCACAAAATACTCAGTGAGGCCCAAAATACAGTTCTGGGAGCTGAAGGGGAAGCCCGCTGCCCTCAGGGTGCTGTTGTGAAGCAGTTCATAGAGGGCAACAGGAAAGACAGTGTTTGTCCTAAATGGATGAACCATGATTTCGGTTACCTTATTGGCGAGATTAACAGGAACGGGCAACAAAGATTCCACCGATGAATGGGCGGTTGGTAATGGCCGGGAAAAGGGTATGTGAATTATTCTTTTGTGTTGAATGTTTGAAGCTAATTGCATGAAGAACAGAAAAGACAGAGGCATGGCCAAAGACAGCACCATCTGCCCTTGAAATTAAACAGCAGAAAGGAAATCCTAAAAGAAGTAGCTTACCCAGATAACAGGATGAATAATAGGAAAAACAGCATTATAGCCTTATGTAAATGGAAGTTACAAAATGATAGAATGAAAAGCTTATATATGTAATCTTGATTTGGCTTCCTTGGGTGTGTGAATGAGCATAGTCTCAACCTCCATTTTCCCCATGGGACTCTCCCTCATTCGGTGATTAGAACAGACAGCGCTCATCTATTTCAGTTGTTCAAGATGTGGTTTTCAGTGGCTTTTTGCTGCTCTGAGTGCTTCAGAGCCCCATAGCTTCCTGTACCCTCCTCCTCCTCCCTCCCAAGGAAGAGGAGGGCATGGGCTTGCAGAGCCCTCAGAGTTGCAGGGGTGCCTGGGGGCGGTGGGTGTTGTGCCTTGGCGGAGGGTCAGAGGCTGAGGGCTCAGGAAATGAGTAATGTGCAATCAGGTTGAAAGTGCTTCCTACCTTTGCCTTCTTTTTCCTTAAGGAACATGAGTCATCATGGAGTAAGGCGACGATTTTACCGTGATGCAAACTTAAAGATGGCACAAGATTTATTTGCCTACCATTAAAGCCCTATTTGCCCTATCCTTTCAAGGTCTTATACGTTTCTTATCCAAGGCAACCGCTTCTAAAACAGCAGCTGATATCATAACAGGTTAGCTGATTAGCTAGTAGATATAAAAGAAAGCTGTGCATGAGTTAAAATAGCATTTTCAGATGAAATAATAAAACACCTATTCAGATAAAGAGGAAATTAAATCTTACAGTCTCACAGAACTAATTTTTAGTTCTTTGCTACATCAAAACAATCTATCTGAAAAAAAAGGATCATCTTCATCAGAAAATATCTTTTTCTGAACATTTCTGTCAACTTTTTAGGAGAACTTATGAGGAGACAAACTCTGAAAAGCTTTCTCATGGCAAAAACTCAAGGGATCGTTTATGATGACTACATTAAACGCTACAGGTACGTACCACTGACCTGAGCATCTGTCGTGGTTTAACCCCAGCCAGCAACTAAGCCCCACCCAGCTGCTCCCCCACAATGGGATGGGGGAGAGAATCAGAAGGGTAAAAGTGAGAAAACCCATGGGCTGAGATAAAGACAATTTAACAGGTAAAGCAAAAGCCACAGACACAAGCAAAGCAAAACAAGGAATTCATTTGCTACTTCCCATCGTCAGGCAGGTGTTCAGCCATCTCCAGGAAAGCAGGGCTCCATCACGCGTAACGGTGATTTGGGAAGACAAACGCCATCACTCCGAATGTCCCCCCGCTTCTTCTTCGCCCAGCCTTATATGCTGAGCATGACGTCATATGGTCCATTGGCCAGCTGGGCCAGCCGTCGTGGCCACGCTCCCTCCCAGCCCCCTGTGCACCCGGCAGGGCACGGGAAGACAAAATGTCCTTGACTAGAGTAAACATTACTTAGCAACAACTAAAACATCAGTGTGTTATCAACATTATTCTCATATCACATCCAAAACACAGCACTATACCAGTTAATAGGAAGAAAATCAACTCCATCCCAGCTGAAACCAGGACAGCATCAGTGTAAACATCCCCCTCCTCTGGGGTGTCTCAGAGAGCCAGTTTTCTGGACAGAGCTGCCAAATACCTTTTGTGTTTGTTTAGACAAAAATGCTNTCCAAGGCAACCGCTTCTAAAACAGCAGCTGATATCATAACAGGTTAGCTGATTAGCTAGTAGATATAAAAGAAAGCTGTGCATGAGTTAAAATAGCATTTTCAGATGAAATAATAAAACACCTATTCAGATAAAGAGGAAATTAAATCTTACAGTCTCACAGAACTAATTTTTAGTTCTTTGCTACATCAAAACAATCTATCTGAAAAAAAAGGATCATCTTCATCAGAAAATATCTTTTTCTGAACATTTCTGTCAACTTTTTAGGAGAACTTATGAGGAGACAAACTCTGAAAAGCTTTCTCATGGCAAAAACTCAAGGGATCGTTTATGATGACTACATTAAACGCTACAGGTACGTACCACTGACCTGAGCATCTGTCGTGGTTTAACCCCAGCCAGCAACTAAGCCCCACCCAGCTGCTCCCCCACAATGGGATGGGGGAGAGAATCAGAAGGGTAAAAGTGAGAAAACCCATGGGCTGAGATAAAGACAATTTAACAGGTAAAGCAAAAGCCACACACACAAGCAAAGCAAAACAAGGAATTCATTTGCTACTTCCCATCGTCAGGCAGGTGTTCAGCCATCTCCAGGAAAGCAGGGCTCCATCATGCGTAACGGTGATTTGGGAAGACAAACGCCATCACTCCGAATGTCCCCCCGCTTCTTCTTCGCCCAGCCTTATATGCTGAGCATGATGTCATATGGTCCATTGGCCAGCTGGGCCAGCCATCATGGCCACGCTCCCTCCCAGCCCCCTGCGCACCCGGCAGGGCACGGGAAGGTGAAAAGTCCTTGACTAGAGTAAACATTACTTAGCAACAACTAAAACATCAGTGTGTTATCAACATTATTCTCATATCACATCCAAAACACAGCACTATACCAGTTAATAGGAAGAAAATCAACTCCATCCCAGCTGAAACCAGGACAGCATCAGTGTAAACATCCCCCTCCTCTGGGGTGTCTCAGAGAGCCAGTTTTCTGGACAGAGCTGCCAAATACCTTTTGTGTTTGTTTAGACAAAAATGCTGTTTTCATAGCCTGAAACTCCTGGAGATTTTTCAAAGTGGATTTTTTTTTTTCCCTCCCCAAAGTTGTTGGACCCAATTTGGCACATTGTCAGCCCAAACTTCAGTATTTGATTCCAGGGGGTGATGTGTGGCTGTGCGCTGGCTGTGCCCAGCTCAGCCCCTGCCTGCCTTGCTGGGGCCAGTTGCCCTTCTGCACCCCCTTCCTCTTTCTCTGACTGTTGACAGAGACCGAGCCTGTGGTTTAGACACAGTGAAGCAATTACGACGTGACAGAGACACCTACATGTCTGTGAAAATTATAGGGTATCACTCTGTGTGCGCCACACCCTGAATACAGTCCTTCATCCACTACACATATAATCTTCCTGCTGGGAACAAAATTATATTTGTAATAAATTCAGGGAAAACAAAGTTGAGGTGGTAGGAAAAAAATAGTTTTTTGAAAGGAAGTACATTAAAACCTCTATTTGGCACCTGACAAGCTGTGCTGTGCCTGCTTATTATTCCAAAAACCTTTGCAAGCTCTGCACTATCTCAGAAGAAATTAATGATATTTATTTCTCCTTATTGTAGTTTATTCGCTCTGGGGAGGGCCACAGTTCAGTCCCCATTTATAAGAGGAAAACCAGAACTTCAACATTCAGAGCTCTTTTCCTTGAAAGAGCTGCTCTCATCACCCATGGTCTGCTCTGACACTGCCCGCGGTGTATTGTCAATGTAGGCAGCTTCACTTGTTTCTGTGAGTTTTGTGACCCTTGAATGAGTTTGGAGGAAATCAAAACTTGCACCAGAGCTGTGTGCCAGATCAGATAACCTAATGAGAGGTCTTGAGTCTTCCTGTGAGCTTTACCTGTTGCTAGCCCCAGGGCACTGCCTGAGGCGGCCGTGTAAGCACTGCTGCTTTTGCCTTCTAATAGCCAGCAGGTCTTAGCCAGTGCAGATCAAATCTTGCATGTGTGGATGGGGGACGAGTATTTTTAGCTTGGCTGATTGTAAAAGTCATCTCTATGTGAAGTTTTCCGACTGGCTGCAGTCCTTTTTCTTTGGGGATGCAGACGTCTCAGTTGCCCTCATCAGTGACTGAAGCTCTACATGAAAGAAAAACACTCAAAGGTCACAGTATCCTCTCAGTATGTGCAATTTGCTCCAGGGCATCAAATGGTTCCTATAATGGAAGTGTTGCTGTAGGAGTGGTGTTGAAGCAGCTATGGGAATATCGGTATGAATTTAAGTTCTGTGTACTTCAAAAGTAGGAGCTCTCTCAAAACACAGACTGTGGTAATACACAATTTTTAAACCAAGTCTGTCTGCGTTTAGGTAACAGACTAATCTACTAGAGCGTGTATCTAGTGCTTCAGAATGTCAAAGCAAAGCAAAACCAATTAAAACTTGAAGATAATCTAATCCCATGCAACTAGTAATCAAAGGTACACATGCTGGTAATATAGCCCTTATTCTGGAAAAATAGTAGCTAGCAAAAGGATATTTATACATAGAAAAAGTACCGTGAGAATGCTAGGGAGATTAATTTTAGACATCTTGTTAAAATTTTCAAGATTGAATGAATAGTCTCCCTCCCCCATATTTGGGTAAATTACAGTTCTCTAGGGCCCTGTAAAAGCTTATGTTTGTTTTCTATTCTTTGGGAGATAAGTGATAGTTAAGTGCAATAACTGTTTTCTGGCTGTGGAAAGCTGTACTTTGTGTGCCTTGCTGGGACAGTCCTTTGGGTAAGGCAGTTAACAAGGATCAGAATAGTAAATGCAGAGGGGAAATTTTCACCCTGCAGTCCTTCTCCGCTCTGCTGCGGGTCCCAAGTGCGCCCTGTCAGCCACAGGCTTGGCTGCTCTTCCCGTGCTTGTGTTGATCTGCTGGGTGGGCCTTGAGTAAATCCCCTTTCTTTCTTCCTCCCTCTCCTCCATTTCTGTAATTCAAGAAAGAGGGATTATACTAAATGGCTGACCTGGTGTTCTCCTGCCTTCATGAACGTCGCTCTCTGATGGTTCCTCCAGGAGCCCTGTCTTTGGCTAAGGAAGAAGGGGAGAAGCAGTAATTCAGGATTTAGTCTTTGGTTTTCCTTTACTCTCTACAGTGATGCTTGATGAATGTTTCCAACGGTTATCTTTCAATGACTTTAATAGATCTGCTCTAACAGTAAATCATGCTAGAGAATTTAACATCCCTGCCCCCACATATTGTCCTTTTCCATGATGGAAAGAGGTTAACTGTAGCTGCAACAGCTTGCGTGGTATGTCTGCTCCCCTCAGATGCTCTCTGCTTAGACAAACATGAAGCTGTAAAAATATTCTTTTCTTTTATTATTAATCTTCTTCCTTCTGGCTCATCTACCAAGAGCCCTCAGAAGGTATTTATCCCAGAATAAGGTGGGGACAAGCTGGGATTCAATCTCTCACCACCACTAACCTTTGTACTTGCTTTATCTGATGTGAAAAAACGTCAGACCCACCCTACTTTTCCTTGTTTACCTAAAATTCTGTAATCTCACTTCAAAAGCTACAGGGATCAGAGGAAACCTATGGGCTGGTCTGAAGTTTTTTACTCATACAAATCTTTGACTTCCCTTTGCTGCCACCTTCGTGTTAGGGGGAAAGAAGGCAGCTCCTGCCTTCTGGAGGGGTGCGCTCCAGCTCTTGCACTGGGACCTTCCTCATGGAAGTTGTCCAGCATGGTCACTGCTCTGAGCTCCTGGGAACAACCCTGTAGCTCAGTTGCTTCCACTCCTTTGTGTCTGAGGGGCTGAGATTGGTACTTTCTGCTGTGGTTTGTGGTAGTTTTGCTTCCTGCCCAGTTTTTATCTGTTGTTGTAGCAGGATGTCCACAAATTAATATGGATTGAGGATCATCGGTCCTGGATCTAGACCCAATGGATGAAACATAGACCCAGCACACAGATCAGGTGAGCAGACCTCATTCTTAGACCTGCCTTAATTGATCCAGGCAGATGTATTTTACTGCAGTTGGAAAGAAGGCTTGCGGATGCTGGAAAATGAGCGTATGACAGCAGACCAAAGGAAGTCGTGTTCTCCTTGGTGAAACTCATAGAGAAGTCACTGAGTCCCTACTCTCTGGATGAGAAAGCTTTCTTCACAATCAAGGAGTGAATCAGCCTTTTTATGGTGTGATTCATGCAATGCCCACTTAACTATAATGTGCACAAATTGCAAGATATGATTCATTTTTCTCTCATGAGTCTCAAGAGAGCCTGGTGGTGGTTAGCTCCGATACAGCGTTCCACTGTAGCTGTCTGCAGTGGGTGGGATGATTCCCACACCAGAGTTGGGGTCCAGGGGGAAGATGCCAAGGTCAGTTGTGGGATGTTTGATTATATCCCGTGTGGCAAATAAGGTTTTATTTTACATTTTGGTTAGTTACTTTCTGAAGGAGAAAGAAGCTCTGAGGAAAGATGAGCAAGTTTTGAAATACTGTATTTGTGAGAGACAAAGCTGGATAGGAGTACAAAATGTAAAGAAATTAAGTTCAAAAGAAACAAGTTATTTTAAGAAAATCAAAAGAAAGTCAATTATTTTAGCAGTTAATTTGGGAGAGCCAAGTAGAACCAAGCCCTGCAGATGAGGCAGCCTGTTAGCAGGTTGGGGGTGGGGACTGGGACCTGTGGCAGTCAGAAAGTCACCAAAAAGAAAGCCGTTCAGCTCCCTGCCTTGGCTTCATGTGACCAGGCACAGCAGGGGCTCCAGGCAGGGATGGGACAGGGGGCAGCTTCCATGCTTGTAGGGGATTCCTCTGAGTCAAGAAAGACAGGAGGTGGCAGAGATACTGTGAAGAAGAATCTTGCTCTGTTTCTGTTTGGAATATAACTTTTTGGATGACAGTCTTTCACTGACACCAGAGTAATTAAAAAGCATAGACTTAGAGAAAAGACTTGAAACTGAATAAGTATTGTAAAATGGGTTTGGTGTTCTCTGGTTAAGCAAACGAGAGTTGTCCTGGCCAAAAATGCAAATAAAAATGATACCCCAGCTGGTGGTGCTGAAAACTGCTCAGAGTAAACCTGTTTAGCCCTGAAATGTCAACAGTTCTGTGGGACTTTCTCTCTGGACACATGCGGTGGTGCATTTCCTCCTTCCCTCCTGGGCTGCTCTATGATCTCAGGAAATCCCGTTAAATCTTGGCCTTTGTGTAATGAGTTGGGTGGTGAAGCATCCCTTGACCGTACCAAGAACTCTTGCATGGCTGAGGTGGGGGAACAGCACTGACCATACCAGGAACTCCTGCTGCCTGGCCCAGGTGGGGAACAAGAGCGGGGATAACTCGTCATCCCCTGACACCCTTATCTGAGTCGTAACTCAAGTGGAATGGTACCATTGTTACTGAAATCTTCAGAATTTTAGTAACTACCACCTTGGACTGTGGCCAGGATGGAAGTTTATGGATGACTAAAGTCAATCATCTTGTGAACCCATAGACAGCGATCCCAAATGAGACCCTTTGAGCTCTCCTGGTCCGCAGCGGGCTGTGCCCAGTATCTCCCTCTGAGTGGGACGCCTCTCAGAGCTTGCGAACTCCAGAGTTTCTGATATTCAGAGGATTGTTGCTGACCGATGAATGGACCCGGGCTGAAACACTCCTCGAGGCTCAACCCCTCGCCTGTTGAGAAATGCCAAGACATTTGATGTGAATATTTCACTGGATTCAAGTAGAATTTTTAACAGGTATATCTTTGTATATTTATCTATCTTTGGGTCTGTATGCATGTGTATGTGAATTTATGGAGGTACCTGCTAGCAAGTATAGTATAAATATTTCCATCTCGAATCTCTAGTTAAGTCACTGTCATGATTGTAGTAGACTCGACTAACTTACTTTGTAAACGTTAGATCAGTTGATGATTAACTGCTACTAAAATCTTGTGATTCACTTTAAAACTGTAAATGAACCTTAGACTGCTGCTAAACACGTGTAATCCCTTAGACATAAACCATTGGGACTAGGAGTGGATCCAGCCGCACCTAAGTTCCATCAGGAGTTTAGAAAGCAAGGGGGTCTTCTCTGAACCTCGTGACTCAACAGGAGGGTCTCCCTTACCCTTTTCATCCTCAGTCTCTGTATAAATCATTCCAGCTCAATTCTAACATGATTTTCCTTTATATGCTTCATCCATGTATAGAGTGATAGAGTGAACTTTGCCATCAAACTCTGTTAAGTCGCACTTTTATAAATTTCCATTAAAATCACTTTTTGCTAATACCTTTGACGATGATTCTTTAAGCAGCCCCTAAACCACTCATTCACAGCAACACATAACACTTCAGGAGAAGGAGCAAAAGGGTTAGCATTAAGGATATAATTTAAGATGTAAGGGTTTTGTTTTATTCTTGATCAATGAAAGTGTCTTTTGGCTGGTGGCACGTCATCCTGTCTTCCATAGAACTGTAGAAAAGCACCTGCCCTTCCCTAAAAAGAACAGGCACTATTCATGCATCATGCCACAGTCCAGTTGGCATGTCAAAACAGGTGCCATGTCTTCTTTCAGCACTGTAAGAAGACAAAGCAAAACTAAAGAATCCCCAAAATATCCCCCCCCACAAAAAAAAAAAAAAAAAAAAAAAAGGAGAAAATTAATTTGAGTTTTGCTGGGTGTAGAGGGTTTATGTCTCCGCTCTGATGCAGACATTGGATTTAGGAGGGCCGGGCTGCAGGCTTGGCTTGCAAGCTGGGGGCTGGGGGGAAATCGGGGGTCCTCCTCCCTGCAGGGGAGGAAGGCGCAGCTGGTGCGCAATCCCTGCCGTTTCCTGCCACCTAGTGGTCTACCGAAACAGTAGTCTTCTGCCCAACTTCTTACGGCCTTAAAAACATGATTAGAAGAGAGGGAGGATGCTGAATGCTCAGGGGAGAGAAGAGTGAGAGGCAGTAAGCGCCCTGCCCCTGCGCAGCCAGGCGGCTGCAGCGCTCCTGCATCCTCCCATCCGCCCCCCTCTGCCCTTCTTCTGTCTTCTCTTCGGCAGATGGCCAGGTGGCAGAGGTTTCGGTCATTCATTCTGACCTTGTCTAGGCTGGAAGGGGCTTCGAAGTTTTACTTTTGTTCGTTGCTGAATAACTAAGCCGGGGTTTTACCAGAACCAAAGTGGAGGATGGTGGTATCACAGCAGAGGTTTTTTGGTCCTTGGCGTTACTGGGCAGGGTGGAGCACCTTCCTCCAGGCATGAACACCCTGATGTGGTCAGGCTGGCCACAGGTGTGCTCCTAGCATCGCTACCAACCATTCCCTCATAGCAACGGACAGGTAAAATAGTGGCAAACACTGGGAAAAAATTCCCTAGTGTAGGCAAACCCTGCTGTGGCCTTCCTTGATATTTGACATGTATCTCCTCAGTAGCATCCACTCTTTTTGTGAGACTTTACCCTCACTTAACTATTTGGGAATAACTATTATATTAGGATGGTGGTGAACTCAGGTGCCAATGTCTATTATAAGAGGAAATGTGACTTGCAAATGCAGATGAGTGGGTTGGTCTGACAGTTCGGTCACAGGTTGTTCTCTGTGTATGCTTTTGGTATGTTGAATAGCTTTCAAGTGTATTATTTTTTCCCTGAAAGCACCTTGAGTTGCATTCAGCTTTTTACACAGGTAGTGGCCCTACACTTGTGACTCACTAGATGCTTTATATACAGAAAGTAATCCTGACCAGATGTAACCTTCAGGGTATTGTTTTTGCAAGCCGGTTCAGATTATCAGTTGTTTAAGTAAAAACAGTTCCCAGAGGAATTAAGATGTTTTGACACATTCGTCCAAAATTTCCACACATGTAGAAAATGAAAGACAATAGTGTGCTTTACAAGTATGGTACTTTCCACCTTACCCTTCATGGTAATGAGATAAAGTAAAAACAGAAGATTGCTTTGTCTTTTTTATTTATATCCTTTCCCACCCCCCACCCCAGAGAAATCAGACTGTGTCTTGCAGCAGTGGAGTGGGATGGCAGGTGATTTCCCTGCCTGTGTCGGGGCGCAGTGGGGGCAGCAGGGCAGAGCCTGGCAGCCAGGACCTCTCCCAGCCCCAACCAGGAGCAGGGCAGCCAGGAGACACCAGGGCAGCCCCAGCCCTGGGCATCGGGCACCTCCCTGGGAACGGGGATGGGACATCAGCCCGCAAGTAGGGTCAGCTATCTAGCTGTTCAAGCCACAGGTGATTAACGCACCCTCCAGGACACGGAGAGGACGTGCATTATCATGGCCAGAATGAGGGCTTCTTGGCTGTGGTCCCAGCAGCAGGTAGTCTTGATGGGCTAGATGCTATGCTCCCTACCCTTTTTTTGCAGAGAGGTGCTCTTTCTGCTGACAGTGGTCGTTTTGGACCAAGGGGACAAGAGCCATCTCCCTCTCGCCTACCAAGTGGCCGTGGTGGCTGTGGCTGCTGCAGTGTCTAGCCGGGCAGTGCAGCCTTCCCAGCATGCATGACCCTCTCCTAACTATGCTTCTGCGGGGAGGGTGCTCACCTTTTATATCTAGGAACATGTTTACCAGATAGCTTTTACAGATTTTAGCTGGGTTTTCAAAAGATCTAAGCTAACTTCTCTTTCTGGTCCATCTTCAGGCCCCATTCCATGTAAGTGAGATGTCAAAGCATGTGACTCAATCACCTTTGGTCAGGATGGGGTTTGCAAGGAATTCTTGTGGTCCCCAACCACAGAGTAGTGAGCTGAGCTGTTTGTGTGCAAACTCACCACCGAAAGAGCTTGGTTATATATTTAGCCTAATCAGTATGCATTTCTCTGGTTTCTAAGGTAAAAGGATATTACATCATCTCTGCAGGGGAAGGAAGGAATAAGTTATGTTCCTGGCTCCTCTTTCCACAGTCTTTGTAGTAGGTGTTGCCAGGTATGTCCAGGCCCAGGATTGTCACAACTCCTGGCAAAGTACAAGCATATAATTTGAAAATTCATTTTTAGCTGTATAAAGAGTTTTCACAATCTATGCTTCCCTTGACATTATAGCTTGAAGATTTATTTTATAATATTATGGTGAAAGCTTATTACGTAATTCCTGTCTGTTTTCTGGAACAAGAATGCTGTTTTCAGATCTATGAATTCACAATCTTTTATCTAGCACGGGGGCCTGCTTGATTTTTTTCTCCCCTGTAAAACAACTAAGAAATTATTTGAGGACTGTGCTTGCTGGTTCAGAGAAATAGGATCTTGGAAGGTAGTGAGTCCAATTTTTCATGGCTTCAAGAAAGATGTCAACCAATTTGACAGAGTGGAGAGAACAGCAAGCAAGACTGCTGGTGGGTCTGAGGAAGGGCTCAAAGACCTGGGGTCATTTAGTCTACGGTAAGATGTGATAGCTTCAGATACCTAAATACAAAGTGGGTAGGAGTAAATGTTCTCCATGTTCACTTGAAATAGAATAAGAAGTACTGGCTCTAAGTCTGTGAAAGGATTTTCAGGCTAAACTACCACTTTTATTGGTAGTGATTATAAGATGCTGGAATAGATGATCTTGAGTAACCAAGGAATGTCCATCAGTAAAGGTCTTCAGAAACAAGTTAGAGAAAGGCCTGTTTGGCATGGCTTCAGTATTGTAATCTTGTCCTGGGTCATGTTGACCTGCCCAGCCTTCTTTCTCATGCCTTTTACTCTGCAATCGTAACATTATTTCATTCATTTTACAGATAGGAAAGATGGAGTGGCAAAAAGCACCCAGCCCTGAGCAACCTAATGTACCTTCAAAGTTGACCTTAGTTAAAGTGCAGGCTGGATGAAGGGGTGGCCAGAATGCCCCATTCAAGTGAGATCAGTAATCTTGAGCTTAGCCCTAGGTGACTTTACCAAGAGCAGATGCATCATATTTAGCCAAAAAATGGGTGCATGGGCTTTCAGGAAGGCAATTCCATTTCATTATTGGAACTGACAGCCAGAAACTGTCTGATTTCCAAGCAGTTAGCACTTACGTTTCCTACATGTGAAATGGGTGCATTTTTGCAAAACACATTGAGAAATGTGTTACAAAGGCTACTTCAGGGATAACTTATATTTCTTCTCTTTCTTACTAGGCAAAAAAGTTCCCGGGGCCTTCTGTGCTGGTGACAGATGCTGCAGTGTTAATTCTGATACCAGATGTCCTCTTGCCAATAGGCAGGTGCTGCAAACCTTCAGAAGATGAGAAAATGAAGCCTTGCACCTCCACCTGACCCACCCTGAGCATGTGTCAGCTTGCACATCTTGGTGGAAATCTGCAGTTCAGCAAGGGCTATGCCCCTGGAGGACTGTTGCAAAGAAACATGAGGTTCTCCAGGACCCCGGGGGAGAGCTTTTGCTCTTGTTTTGTTCTTATACCCTGAGTTTGCTTCCTGGCACCCACTCCTGTAATTTGAGGTCAGCCCGAGTACTGACTAACACTGCTGATTGGTCTCTGGTTTGTCTTTTGTTTCTCTTTCGTAGGCTTAGAACTCTGAAGCCCCTCCAAGAAAGAAAAGAAATCACACTGGAAGATGAGAGCCTTTCATGGGTAATGAAAGCTGTTTCTGCTCAACTTTTGTTTTATCATGACAAGTAGGTGTCCAAAATCAAAGCACACTTATTACTTCCCATCACTTGCTTATAATGCGAGACCACTGTTTTAGTAAAACCTGTCCCCAGACTACAGAGAAGAGGAAGCTGATAGATCACAGGGGTTTCAGCCTCTGAGGGAGGTAATCGGCCATTGTGTGCATCTGTGAGGTCCCCAGCTGGGGAGCTGGTAGTGATACTATAACCACAAATTATATAAGGTGAGTTTTTGTGTCTTCCTTTCCTACCATGACAGAGGTTGCTACTGTAGTTAACCTTTTAAATATGACCTTCTTGAGAAAATGGAGGATCTATTGACGCTACCACTTCTAAAAAAACACGACTGTCAATGACTAAGGCATGGACAAAGGGAGCTGCAAGTTATTGAATTCATTTTCTTATTAAATGTAATTGAAATAACATTTCCCAAAGGTTCTGGTCCTCTGCAGAATTTGTGAAAATGCAGCAAAATGAGGCTAAATCCTTGTTGTAAAGTTTAGGTAGTAGACTTCTGGGTATTAACAACTTTAAAAAGGAAGAAAGAAATTTAGCAGAAGCCACCCCTGCTTCACCATCCTTCCCATAATCCAGAAACACTAGAAAGTAGGCAAGTTTCTTAGTGCACACTAAAAGTCAACAATCCCATCTCTTTTAGAGGCAGACATTGTTTTAGAACAGGTTACACAAGAGAAAATAAACTGAGACTGCAGCCAGAAATCTGTGAATAGTGACTTTATGGATTACCTGGAGCTCTGTTTGAAGAACTGTTGTCTGTAAAACCTAAACACCTACACATCTGCTGGTGCGAGGTGAAGTAACTCATAGATTTTGAAGATGCTGAATCCCTTTGCATTAGGTGAAAAGCTGGCTCTTTGTGACCACAAAGCGAACAGCGCTGAGACCAGAAGAGACGTGGTCTCAGTTCCAGGTCTCAGTCAACAGACACGTGTCGGTGCATCTGGCTACGAGCAGAAATGCTGCGTATGCGGTAGGTCTGCCTTTTTCTAGATACTACCCCAACTGAGGGGCAAGTCATCCACAGAAAATATTATTAGCCACAATTTCAGATGGAAGGACATAGATCATTATTAATAAGTTTAAGAGATCCTTATTAGCCAAGGCAGTTTGATTTTAGGAAGTGTTGAGTCCCAGCACATGCATCTTGCTGGGATGCACTGGAGAGATTATCTGTTAATCACTGTTGGTTTCTAACCACAGAATCATGAAGTTCCTTTTATGTGCTTGTCAAATATGCCTGCCTCTGAACGCCTTTCCCCCTTCCAAAGCTGCAGTGTGAAAACTGAGTGCGTGTGATTCACTGCCAGATGACAGGTTTGTGTCTCAGCAGCAGAGGTGGCTGAGCTGCAGCAAACACCTCAGCACTGCTGTTGAGTGGAGTCTCGGCAATGCTATGTGCAGACATATAGTGACTAGAAGATAAAGCATATGCACTAGCTCATCTAGAAAATCTCATCTGAAAAGAGAATTGGAGTTGGTTTCCCTAAGAATAATGCCATTTGAATGAAAACTTATCTGCCATATCACTAGCTTAAAGCCAGCAAAGTTTTACTCTTCAATCATGCAAAAGGATCACTCCCATGTTCTCAGTTAAGTCTGGTTACATCTCGTGCCAAGCGTATTCTTTACTCCAAACTTCAGTTGATCTAACATGTCTCCTGACTGAAATCTATTATACAAGATGCATAATTAATTATACAAGTCCATTATAACATGAACTCCTCTGTCTCACAGGCCAAGATTCATAACAGAAGCTCAGCCTCTTAACAGTGTTTCCAGTACTGATTATCCCCTGTTCCTTTAGTTATATTACAGTAACTGTGGCAGTAGTGTTCCCTCCATGGGTCCCGAGGTGTGTATGTATGTATGAGAAGGCAGAAAGGGGAATAGGAGTTTGAAATTTGAGTTCGGCTAGATGTGTAATTGCAGTGGTTGGGAATGTAAAGGGCATGGTAAGGTCACCTGTGTGAAGCTGAGAGAGTACGAGCGCAGTTGATTCATGTGGCTGACATGTGCCACTGACCTGTGTGGATGGAAATGTGGGCTTATGTGGTTCTTAGGCACTTTCCTTTTCATTAGGAATTGCACATGAGCAGGCGTGGCCCAGTGTAGGCTCTTTTTAATGGAAAACAGTAGTTGCCACCTAAAACTCACCAAAAAATGAGATTTTGTCACTTTGGCTGTACTGAGGGACATGGGGTTGTTTTCATCTCAAGCTTCATAGCTAACTCTGCTGTCCTCTAGGCTCTGGTGGCCTTCCTTGAGGACCCTTTTCTGGGCACCTGTTCAGGTCTCCCTCTCCTGCTCTCTGTCTCCCCTGGAAATCCGCTCCTCTCTCTTCCCTGGCCACCGTCCGTGTGTCTGTTCCTGTCTCTGGTTCCCATTTGCCTGGGCTGACGTTTGTTGATCTGAAATGGGGTAGGGAAGCAGAGCAGTGGAGACCGCAGAATGAGGAACCCTGTGCAAGGAGCAGGATGGGGACCAGCCCAGGCAGGGAAATGGATATTTGCCTCTTCCCTCAACCTGCCTGTGCACCTGGGCTGGTGCTGTGGTCTGCTCCCAGGGCTCAGCTCCGGGCTTGCGTCCTCTGACCCCCTATGAGGATGTGGGATGTGGGGGGACCTAGGGAATGTTAGCACTTGCCTGGAGGTTGGAAAGATCCAAGCTGGCAGCATGGAGAACGGCTGGCGCGCAGGGAGCAAGGCTTTGGTGTGGAGCTTGGCTGCTGAGCCCCGAACCATCCTATGTTTCCATCTGCCTGTGCTGCCCCTTTTTCTTCCTGAGTCCACTGCCTTAACAGTGCAGGTAAGGCAGGTACAGCAGGACCTAGGTGGAGCAGCTCAGGCGAACTGAGGAACAAACATTTTGCGTACACCCTATTTCTCTGTTTTTGGGAGCACTCCTACCATTTACAGCCCTGGCCACTCTCTTAGGGAGAAAGCAGCAGGAAACTTAGCAATGTAAGATGATGCCTTTTTCTTGGAGGTGCAAGCTCCACTTCTCATGTACTTTTAGCTGTAGAACTCCCTGCTGTGCTCTCCTCACAGCCTGTGAGCCTTATGAGCTAAAATGGGGCTCAGGCTATTGTGGGGATGTTGGAGAAAGTACTGCAAAACAGGCACGTGGAGAAGCAAGGCTCCGCAAGCTGTTGCTTGATCTAGCAGTATGAAAAAGTTTGCGGTTTGCCAAAAGCAGTCCCCTGTCTGACAGACCTTTGCGGCCCAGGAGTTGGCAAATGAATACCTCATGCTATTGTCATTTTTTTATGTCTTTATAAGGAAGCACAATTTGGCAGGGAGAAAAACTGAATGAAGTGAAACTAGGATGGTTGATGTGTTTTACTGTTCAAGAGCCCACTTGTCCCATCTAAGCTTGTAAGAGGCTTGTGTGCTGTGCAGGTTGCTTGGGAGGGAGTAACCAGTTACATGTCCCTCCCTTGCAAGAAGAGGTTGCAATGAAGAGCCATAATGTGCTTTGCTGGCATTAACAGACCTTCAGCTCCACAGACTTCGCTATTTTCCTTCCATGTGGGTTTGTGGGTTTAACTGAGAGCAGTACAGCTTTGTTTCTGTTCTTTGGGCTTCCTGTGTGACTATACCTGTACAGCATATTTGGTACAAAAATAGCAAAGGAAAGACAAGAAGTAGAAAATATATAATATAAATTGGAGGCCTTCAGACAATGACTTAGGGAGGCTGCACAGGTGCTGTACGTCTCCCATGGAATTGTTTCCTTTAGTGCACTGTTATGATTGTGTGGTTTCACTACATGGTTTAGGCCACTACTGGCTCCTTCCAGTCACGCACCGAGCACGCAGGGCAAATCATGAAACTGCTCGGCTCCCACTGCCGTCCTGCCCCTCCAGTAGGGGGTCCTGCCCCCCCACCACTGACGTTGGGTGTGATGTCTCAAATGTGACATTATGTTTTTGAGAGGTGCACTACATGATTGAGATGAATATGTAGCACCTTAAGTGAAACAGCACACAGCCCTTCTGTCCACTGGCCAGTTTTACAGCCAATGGACGGTGGAAATAACAACTTTTTTCTTTTCTTTCAAAAGGTTGTGAAAACCGAGCAATGCTGTACTTCACCTGAATGGATTATTTGCACCTTAAAAGGCAGATGGTTTCAGTCAGCACCTTATGTTTCCCCACTTCAAAAGGCACAGTCTTTCAATTTGTTGGCTTAAAAAAATGAACGTACTGCAGGCTCCTGTGCTTCGCTTTTCTACGCTAGCATGTTCGATGGTAAGGTGGTGAGATACTTCCTGTTTATCTACAAAAATCTCATCTTCCAAATCAAACTTGGCTCTCTGGGGACCTCATTAAGCCAAGGTGCAGCCTCGCCGTACGGGTTAAACAAACCATGTTAATATTTCACTAGCCTTTGCATTTCTTGACGGTACAATACTTCTTCCACATGTGTTTAGTCTCATTCTAGGTCCCAGTTGCCGGTGCGTCATTCTGGAGCTGCTTTGAATGTCTCTGCTGGTGCTTTCAGCAAGCTGGGGTGACAGAGGGAAAGCTGTGGCTGCCTGATGAATGCACCACAGAGCTGGTTGGAAACTCAAACAGGTAAAGTGCCTGTCCCCAGCACCCCTCCTCGCCTTCCTGAGGGTCTTTGGACTCTTCCCTATATGCACTATGGTATGGGCAGAGCATTGCAAAGCATCTTCGAGAACCATTTTGTTTCATGTGTACTTGTTCTCTGGAAGGATGGTCTTTTTATTCTTTCCTTTCTGCCTGCAAGGCCTGTATCCAGGTCATGGAAAGCAATTAGAGAAGTTTCATGCCTTTTGTTCAAATCCATTTGGGCTTTCCATTGAATGGCTGTCCTTGTTTTTCAGTTTACGACCACTGCGGTAGAATCTATTTCAGAGAAACATTTTTTTCTTATTCTGAAAGCTACTTGTAGTCTATGAAAATAATTGTACCTTTATCAGCTGCGCAATAAATGCATTTAAAGGTCTATTTCTGGACCTATTCATACCTAACTTGCTCCAACTTTTCCAGTCCTCCACCTAAAATAATTAGTCTCTAGCCATACAAGGATTGGCCCACTAAAACAAAAAAAGCAAACTGAATTTTTCTAGAAGACAGTTTTCTACTACTTTTTTTTAATGAGAATTATCAATGATTTACTGGATTGATAATGTATATATTTTAAAAAAACCTTAAAAATATCAACATATCTAATGGCCTGAACTAAAAACTCAGTGCAGAAACTTAATGAAGAAGCAATTACCATGGATTTTTCTCCACACAGATACTGTGACTGAGTTCAAACGGGGCAGGGGAAGGCGGAGCACAAGTGCATAATGAACCATCTAGCTTACCAAAATAGCAGAGTGAATGCGTATGTGCTTAACAGCTTTGGTGTTAGCTGGAATGACACCAAGATGAAATATGAAGATAAAAGAACCTTGCTTTTCTTCCATTAACTTGAGTGCAAATCATCCGGTGTGTAATGTGCAACCTGAGACCTAGTACATCCTTCCTTTTCAACTGTGGTGCAAATTTTTAACCAAGTTGAAGACTTTTGCAAGAGCAGATGCACGGTATCCAAGCTAGAGCTGAATAAGTGGTGCAGAAGAAGGGCGTGAGTGTTATTTTCAAACTTCAAATGGCAGTTTGGTCTTTACCTCCTTTTCATCTTCTTTCCCGCAAACCTGAGCACGAAGCATAATCATTTTTTTGTGCCAGTGTTGGGAGGAAAACTTAGCATGACACAGTTATACACAGTTATTTGTGAACAAAAATTTTTGAGTTTGACTGGGGTCAGTCACTGCTCATGATTTGTTATTTCTATTGATTCATCATGGACAAAAGCAATATGTAATAACTTAGTTAACCAATCATCCCACCAAAAGAAAAATAATGTGTGCTTTATTTCAATATTTTCTCACACGTTATTTGTGAGAATTCTTTGTAAAAGGAAAACAACCCTGTCCTCCTTCCCTGTCTTCCATAAGAAACAAACACACATACACACAAGTACATACACATACACACAAACTCAGAGAAAAATTCTCCCACAAACATTCTTAGTTTTTATTTGGGAGAAATTAACTTGACTCAGTATCATCTTCCTCACAGATTCATTTAACATCTTTCTATCCTAGGAAAACCTTCCTCTTCTCCCCTTTGTCTATATTCAAACCGTAACCAAATCAAAGTCAGGCTAGAAGCAAAATCCTGAAAAAAGGAGAAGTGAGAAAGCTGACTGTTTGTTTTTATTCCCCCATTTAAGAGACAAACACACAGTGCAAATACCCACCCATCGACATGGGCTGTGTTTTGAATTCTGGCGTTACAGGGGAGCATCCATAGGTTCTTCTTAACAAAAGGGAAGTTTTCCTGGAGGAGAAATGAACAACATCCTGGAGGGAAG
The DNA here is from genome assembly GCA_013400755.1 of Pelecanoides urinatrix. Lineage (NCBI taxonomy): Eukaryota > Metazoa > Chordata > Aves > Procellariiformes > Procellariidae > Pelecanoides > Pelecanoides urinatrix. The sequence goes on along the minus strand of VZTQ01000710.1, from coordinate 27,587 downwards.
CTAGAACTGGGACTGCATGGAAAATGTTGCCTGGAGAAGTCCTTGCCACATTTATTTATTTACATTAATGGAGGCATATTCTGTAAATTCATTTTCTACAATTAGTTCCCTTCTCTGGCATCTTTCTGCAGAAGCAGAATGATTTAGTGCAGCGTACGTGAGGACATCTGGGCTTTCAGGTAAAACTGGGATGGAAGGAATAACAGGATCATTGCGAAGTGCATTAGGTGCTGTCCTCTGAGCATTCCACGGAGGGACATCATTGTCATAAATTGCATTGCCGTGCAAGGCCTGCAGTGGGCTAGCCATGGAGCAATAGTAAAGGGAGGAGCTTTCTTCTGAAGCTTGAGGTGTCCCAGCAGCATGGGATAGAGCAGCCACTGGACTTCTGACCTGCAGAAAACAGAACAGGGTACAGCTCTGTGCATATCTGGTTGTTTGCCTGTGTTCCTGCTAAATAAGAGGCGTGTAAGATTTTGTTCAAGTTTCTTTATCCCCTTCCAACTACTTCTGAGCACAGGTGAATTGGATTGGCCTGGTCACGGGATTTTATATTGATCTTTGATATAAAGTCAGAAATCATTCTTGTATCTCCTGCCTTTCTCCATTTCCCTTCCCAAACTCTCATGTCTTTTCTTGCAAGATGTCAACTTAAGGCAAAACTGATTTATCGTTTTGTGAGAGCTCTTCTATGCCACTCATTCAAGGCTTTCCCTTCTCAGTTTATGAAATCTTTCTTATTTTCACCTCCAAACCCCAGACTACCTTCTCCTCATTGCCCCTGTTCTCCCATTTCCTGATCTCTTGCTTCTTATTATTTTGTCTTACTATTTCTCACATAAATCTTTCTCCTTCTCCAAAATCTGCAAATTTCTCGACAAATTCATGTCTCTCTAATGAAGTCCTCTTTTGACATCCATTTTTCTAGACACTTAGAATATACTGCTTTTAATCTTCTTTCTTCCAACTTGCCCTTTGGGAGCTCTGCAACCTGCCTGGTGCCCTTTGATCCCCACCAAGACTTCCCCTCTGATTGATAGCTGTCAGCTCCGGTCGCATCTTTTGCGTTCTGCCTTCTGCCCATCTAATTTCTCTGGAACCAAGCACAAGACCTGTGTGAATTCATGCTAGCCACATATGAAAGTCTTTCTTTCCAAACATTTTCCTCACTCTGTGGGTCTTTTTTTTTCTTACACAGACAGTCTGAACCAGATCAACAGAGGTGCTTTAGGTGTCTAAACTCTTACTGGAACGGTACTTACAAATTAATATGTTTTAATAGGAATTTAGATGCCTAAAGTACCTTTGTGGCTAAAGACCCTTAGTTCCTTCCCTCAGCTCAGCCATGGTGATATCTCACACCAGACAAGCTAAGCTGTCCAGGTACCAAGAGGGTCACTAAATCTGTCTCTGATCCTATGCCACGTTTTGTACTACACAAAGATTTGTTCTTGGTTCGTGGTTATGCAAGACATGGTCAGGTTTTGATGATGGCAAAATTTAAACGTACCAGGCTCTCTTGTCTCTGTGGGGTTAATGGAGTTCTTTTTTGCTTTGCTGGGAAGAAGAAAAAAAAAAGATGTTTCAATAAATCAGCTTTGAGAAGGTGCCCCTCTTAGGGAGGGAGTATTAATTACTATAGGAGTCCTTGTCTTGTTGAGTGGACCTCAAAGAATAAAAACCTATTTCCAAACTGGATTTGGGAATAGCTGTTCTGACAAAAGCTAACCAACACAGAATGATATATTTATAGAATGAGTTTCTGTGTTGCACAGAGCTCCTCTGAATAGTTGGAGGAAAAACGCCTAGCGTACTTGTGACCAGTTTTCTCTGTGTTCGGTGAACTGGTTGGGGAGAAAAAGGCACGGAAAATCTTGAAGTCATTCTATGAGCAAACATGTTAAATTCTATTGGAAGATGAATTAATTCCATTTTCCTAAAATAAAAAGAAAAAACCCATGGGATTATAATAGACAAATATGAAATCGCCTAAATTAAGATATGGGGCACTCCAAGTTCCATTCTTGATTCAGGACATGGCAGCTGTGTAAGAGTTCTTGTGAAGCAGGAAAGAATAATACTGTAATTATTTGATAATTTAAAGGGAAAACTAGGAATATAAAATGTAACTGGATAGAGCTTGACTGCATTTGTGTGGCTAAAACTATTTATTTCTAACTTGATTATTTGCAAAACAGGGGAAAAATTTCCAACTGTTATAAAGTCTGAGATTTTTGTTTGTTCTTACTTTACTTCCATCCCTCTGTCTCTGGAAGGGAACAATAGAGGGGCAAACTAAATTCTTAAAGATTCAGTATCCTAACTGGCACACTTGACAAGGACATCTCAGCAATCAGTTGGAGTAATTATTAGGGGATTTTCATAGAGCTTTGAATGCAACTTCTGTGAAGCTGTGAAAAGGAGCAGAATCAAATGCACACTAGGCAAAGCTTAGATGGTAAAAATACTTACCATGGTACCTCCTTAGACACCAAAACATGCATATGATGATGAATGGACAACATAGACCCACGGATGCTGAAGCACAAATAATGTGCAGTACCTTGTAGTTTCCAGATTCTTGGGACTCTTCTGAGATACTAGTGGTATCTAAAATTACATTAACATGTATTAGCATAGAGAAGTATTTGACTGGCTTTTTTTTTTTTTTTTTTTTTTGCATTAGGTCTTTCTGATGCAACTTGCTTCTTAATGTACCTAAACGTCCTTTAACTTGGTACAGCGTGTCATCAGATAACCATCTCCATGGGCATTCTATGAAGTATGAAGATACTGGAAGGAAAAGTTCATGGGAAAGTGTAGTCGATGAATGATGCATGGCAGAAGGCTGGCAGAAGCAAACAAAGGGTCAGAATTAGAGCAGTGCTCTGAACTTCCAGTATATTTTTGTAATTGTAATTGTAATTGTAAGCAATAATCAACTGTGAGTAAAAACCATACTTCAGGCTATGTCAAAGTGACGGTATAGCATGATTTCTAATACTTTGTAGGTATAAGCCATATATTGCTGGAATATTAAAAAGCATGTCAGAAGTGTAGATTATACCACTGGGAGGTAATTTGATTGGCTTTGTCCCTTTTATGCTGAATGCTGGATAGTCATAGCCTTGAAAACTGTGACCCTTGAGAGATTGTATCTTGTTCAAGTGGGAAGAAAGCAATTGTAGTTTAACAATGAGGTTAAATTTGTCTTGACTGCACAAAACACTAACCAGAAATTCATAGCAATACAGATTAGTTCCTTTCTCTTAAAGAGGAAATAAGAATCAGAACTTACTTTCTGGTGACATTGTGATAATGTTTGCAGACTTTTCTGAAAAAGAAAAACAAGACAGGGAAATGAAACAGCAACCTGACATTTTGCACTGCAGTTGTTTTCTCTGCACAGCATACTGAAGTCTTCCCAAGGTTCCCTTTCAATCTGCTGATGAAAGAGGGAACAAAATGCAACAGGCAAAGGGTAGGGTGTTCTGCGGGGAGGGGAAATGATGTGTTGGTCTCCCACTGCCAACAGAGTAATCCTATCTTCCAGACCTCTTTGGCATTCAAATAAATAGATCAGCAGAACACATATTTCAAAGGAAACTTGCATCATGAGCTGGGTATATACTGTGTCTGCTAGCATATTACAGCCATAAATTTTGATGTTGCTCCCTCTGTTGCAGCATTTCATGTGGCAATAAACAAGGTTTTAAAGTTCACTAACTTACCAGAAGAGGAACTGGCAGCAGAACGATCGCACACCTCAGCTGCCTGGGGTCAGTGGGACACTACAGCCACACAGATCATTTTCTGGCTGCAGAGCAACATTGAGGAGGGCAGGCGTGGCTCGTCATAACCTAGACTTGGCATCCCAGCTGCCTAAGTTAACCTGAAGGCCTCACTTGCCCTTAACTCCTCAAAGATCATTTAAAGCTATCGTAATCTTTCCTGCTCTTAAACTTCTTTGTGTACAAACCCATACTTTCTCTCTGTTTCTTGCAAGAGAGATTATTCTCAACAAGACGCTTGAATTGCTTTGTCCTCTTTACTGTCGTGTGGCCTCATCAACTGCTACTACATGACCATTTGCATCCTGTCTAGTCTGTGTGATATATAATCAGGCTGTCCTCCCACAATCTTTTTGTGTTCCAATTGATATATTTTTATTATCAGGTAGTCCACTAATGGCTGTTTGGTGTTGGCAGCTTTGCTTTTCTCTTCCAGATCCTCCTGTTATTTCTTTATTTTGTTATTTCCTTTCCCCAGGACCAAAAGGCAGGATAGAAGCAGGAAGAAGGTGGCAAGTACCACCACAACCGTGCTACCAGACAAACATGGTGGGAGAAGCCATCATCCAGCATGCATGGGCTTTCCTATATGTGGCATCCTTTTGTTTAAAAGGGCTCTTCCATAATATAGGGGCCTCACCTTCAACAATAACCTTTATTCCATGGCTCTCGCTGGAAAAGTTGTCCACTATTGCTCGACAACGGTAAATTCCACTGTCATTCTGATTAACTGAGAAAAACTCCAGAGTAAACATGTTGGACTTCAATTCTTCTTTGTCCCCCTTCAGCAGCACACATGTGTCCACCTCTATCTTGCACCACTGCATGACTGGCTCTTTCTTGCAGTAACGAACTGGACAGTCTATAGTCAAAGAGCTCCCAAGATTAATTTCATACTGGGAGTTTCTTTTAACTTGAATTTCAACTGGACAATGGGTGTCATCAAATCCTAGAAGAGAAGAAAAACACAACAAAAGTCATGGTGGAGGGGGTCTGCTATATACTCCCCATAACACTAATCAGAGTTTTCTTTCTTTCTCATGACTCAAGACTTCCTTTGTCTGCTTGCAGGAGATCTGATCTCTATATGGGACAGTGATAGCAGATAACATCAAGACTATTGGTTCTTTCATTTTTAGGAGGATTGTTAAAATGCACTTTCTCCCTCTGATATGAATTTTTCCCTTTTTTCTATATCTCAGTGAAGTTAGAAAATTAATAGTTAGAAATAAAATACATAAAACATACATAGCAGGTTTTCCTGTGTCATCCTTCTCACAGACCTTTTCTGTTACTTTTAGATTTACTTCAGATTATTGTTTACTTCATAATTCTTGCTAACTTGCAGAGGTAAAGGCTTTTCTTTGGTAGAGATTTTTTATAATTGTCATAATGAAAGGAATTATATTCAATGCAAATATACCATATCTCTATTTTTTTATTTTTGTTATGTTTTGTTAAACTCAGTGTTCAAGCTATGGTATGTCACCTTAACTCTGCGTCCTGGTATTTAATGTCCTGACCTTTTATTAAAGATTCATGTTTCTTGTGGTGCTTTATTTCTCTGGCTAAGTAAAAGTAACAAAAACTATGTGATACCCACGTGCTCCCTACTTCCCTACCCTGTCTTATCGTACAGTGCTTGTGCACTGAAGCAAGTGGTTGCTCGCAAGTCCAGAGAAAGAAAACTTAAATATATCTATATCATCTGGTTGATAGAGGGGAGTAGAAAAAATGGCAAAGTCTGTTGAAGGTAAGTTTTGTAGGGAAGAGAAATGTATAGGGGAGGAAAGAGCAGTGTGGAGAGGGGAGTGGTCTGTCTGTCGGCAGCCAGTGCTGCTTCAGGGGACGGAGCCTCTGGGACCCCAGGCAGCCGGTGCACATAACCGTGACACCTCACACCTCACCTCCACCGTCAGCCAGGATTTCTTATGCATGTGATATAGCAATCCTTGTGAATAACTGGGCATTATATTCAAGAACTTGGAATGGCCAGATTAACGGTTTTCATTTATGACTTCTATTTTGCAAGCCTTTTCTCTACAAATCTCAGACTACCCCACACCATAAATAAATTTTAGAGCACTCAGTAATACTGAGTTTTAAGCACACGTGTGTTCATAGACTTCATTATAGCAGAGCTAATGCTTTGATGCTCTTGATTTTTCGGTTTACTCTCTTTAAGGTGACTTTGGGCATGGGCGTCTAAAAATTAGGTGGCACTCATCTACCTCTTAACTTAAATCTTTAATATTGTTCTCATTTTGCCCTATCAAATGTGCCTGATCTTGCTTGATAATAAGGAAAGGGCTGTTCACTGTAAGGCTGTTATTTGCAGCCACTGCAAGAAATTGTGGTCTCTGATATATCTCTGCCATGTGCAATAGAGAAACTCATCTGCTTGCAGGACTTGGTGTCCTGGGAAGCTTCTGCATTGAGCGGTCCACATCTGAAATCATCCTTGTGTACCCACTTTCCCTTAGTGAGGATGGCTTTAAACCATTGAAGTGGGGTGAGCCAAGTGGCAAAAGTACACAGGTAAGCAACTTGGACAAGGACTTTAAAATTGGTCCTTGCGGAAGGGGCAAGTGGAGGAAATTCAGATAATTTGGATGGAGATGAGAAAATGAACAAGGAGGACAATACCTCTGGGTGCAAACAATGTCTTTTTACTAATGAAAAAAGTCTGGATAAAAACCAAGAGGAACTAGAAGCCTTAATTAAATCAATATCCCTAAGAAGAGAAGGAAGGAGAGCAGCAGAATAAAAATAGTTGGATTTGGCAAAGAAAGCTTTAGTAAGTTTGGAGACCTGGGAGATAAGAACTCCTCAGATGTAAATACAAAGGAAAAGGACATAAACAGAGCTAGTGGTCCATCCAAGAAATGATGAGAGTACAAGCACTAAGCATCTAGACTACAGCAGTGCAATAAAAGACTATCTTGGATAAATCATGAGCAAGCTCTTCACAAGAAGGAAGCCTCCAAAAGCATAAAGAAGGTCAGGTTATTAAGGAGGGGCATAAAAGAACTAACATTGGAAAAGTCATGGCAGAAAATGAGATGCACTTAGGTAAACACATCAAGTGTAAGTCTATTGATCGTAAAACTCAGAAAATATTAGTTCACTAGTCAGTGGAGAGAGAAAGCTATTAATAGATTACCAGCAGTAAATTAGATTTACCAGATAAATTAGAGAAATTATTTGTAAAAAGGCAGGCTCAGTTCAAGGAGATATACAGGGGACGTGATAACCTTTGTGTTCTGCTAAGGACTGGTAAGTGTACCTAGCTCTTGTCCAGTCTTTTGCACTGCTCTTCAAAAAAGAAGGTGGGCAATGCTTGGAGCCTCTCCAAGTTGGAAAGAAGCCAGCAAATACTATGAACTTGATAAAAAGGCCATAAAGGAAAGCTTGAAATTCTTGGGGTTATTTCATTTAAAGAAAAGCAGTGAGAGGAAAGGACATAATAAAATCACGTAAAGACATATAAGAAGAATGAAATAATCTGTTTTTTCATGTTTATGTTAGGTATAGGGAGAAATAATGGGATAAAGGTGAAGTAAGGAAGGTTGATTACATAGAATGAAAAACTTCCTAACTGTGAAAACAGTAATATTGGAACTGGTTTCTCTGGAAGCTTGTAGAGTTTGAGTCACTGGCGGCCCTGAGGACTAGCCTACACTGACATCTGTCAGGATAATATAGCTGAATTTACCTTCTAACCTGTCAGTGTATGCAGTCATGTAGATAAGTTCATGGACATCAGGTCCATAAACGGACACTGACAGGACTTGGGAAAGATGTACATGGTGATGTCCCCAATGCAACTGTTCCATTGCTGGGAGGGCAGGAGGGGAATGGACCGCAGAAAGCAGCTGTGCTCATGCGCTCTCCCTGAACAGCCTCTCTTCTTGTTGCTGCCACAGACAGGGCGCTGGTCTTAGGCAGTATGACATTTCTTATGTGGTCTCCACTGATACATAAGATATGCTCATAATCTGCCTTCTGCCACAGCACTGCTGCGATAGTAGCTCCTGATTATAAATAAATATATGGTGTACAAGAAGAGATATTCCTCCAGGGACCATCCATCTGGATGCAGTAGCAATAGCAATATATTTAATGTATTTAATATAACATTTAACATATTGTATGATATTTAATGTGAATAAAATAATTAAATTTAATATTTAATACATTAAATATACATAATACATATTTTTAAATTGCAATGTATATGATGTGGCAAATATATTGCAATAGCAACAGCTCTAATGTGTAGAACCTGGCCATTTTCACAAGGTAGCATTTAGGTGTTAGGTCAGCATGCCCTGCCCAGTCATCTAGTCCCTTTTCTCCTCCCCTGAATAAGATCTTTCTGGAAGACATATTTTAGTTATGCACCAGGATCACTTATCTTTCACTTAGACCTTCCATCTCTGATTAAAAGAAAGCATGATTTGGTTTCAGGCAAGTCGGTCATATCTACTTTGGTCATACCACAGTAGGAGCGCATGGTTATCAACAGTCTGAAAATGGAAACTAAAAGCTCAAATTAGAAAGTAGAGGTTTCAATTATTTGAGCAATGATTGCCATAGCAGATAACGCTTCAGGAAGTATCTATAAAGCTCGGATTGTACCCTGATAGCAGCCTTCTTTCTGATATAATCCTATGTAACAGGTATTTCCAGAAGGATGTGCAGGTCTCTGTAGAACAGATATTTTCTGATGTCTTCATCTAATTATTTTATCATATAGTTTTATCTTTTTCAAAATTGTCTTTTTTTTGGGGAAAAAAAAAAGAACAACAACAACAAAAAAACCCAAAACAAAACCCAAAACTTTTCTAGAAGGTCCAAAAATTCCAATTTCTCTCAAAGTTTTAAAACATATTTCAGTGACAGTCTTTCATTCAGTATCATTATTAACCAGGAAGAGGGGCAGAACCTCCCAGAGAGAGGGAACAGGGGTGATACTGGGTGCACAGAAAGTTTTTAATTACCCTGCAGCCACATCCTGAGTGGGAATATATAAATTTCCCGAGCAGATGCCTTACTGAAGTCTGGATATACTTCTAGAGTCGTTTTTGTGCAGCCCTCGCTCTGTAAGTGAAAGGTATAAGCAGTTCAAGTGTTACATGCTTGCACTGATATCACAAGAAACTTCCCTCCATACAACTTCCTGCACTACTACCAATTAAGTCATAAGGGGCTATTCCAGTGCTAACTAAGGGTTTACTTGGTTACCATTTGTCTTTTAAAAAAAAAATCCCACTGGCATTGATATTACTTCTATTAGTTTTGCTCATATAGTATATTTTTAAAAGAGTTGGAACAAAATGTGCTAGTACATCTCTCAGTCAGGTGAGCATGAATAGTGTTTCTCCTTTTTTCCCAAGTGCCTATGCCAACATGTGCCACAGTTTTGCTCCTTCATCTTCTGGTGGTGATCATTCACTTCCTAGTATAATTCCAATATAATCAGGTCTGGTTAAATTATGTTTCCAAAGCAAAATTCCCCTCCATCCAGTGGGCCTGACTCCAACACCCTTCCTTTCTCCAAAAGGTTACCTATGGAATATGCCACTGAGCTTTGGGAAATGCACGTGGGAAAACTTGTACTGCACTTGCAGTACCCAGGCAGAGTGTCACTGCCTGCCCACAATTTCTGAGCAGTGGAGCCCTCCTGTCCCACCGACCCTCAGAGGCATTTTCAGATAGAAGTTTGCATGACACCGCTCTACACACACCTGTTGGCTCTTAGTCTTCATTTCTGGCTGCTGATGCAGGTGAAATTGTTTGGCAGCCTGCTGTCAATTAACCTTAGTGTATAAATCCTCTTCCTCTTTTCCCTTAAAATAAGTGGAGGTTGTGACTACTGGGCTTCACTTGGTCTTACATTTTCTCTAGTTTATAGTGCTTCCTCCCCCCTTCCCTTCTTCTTCCAGTGTAGCTAGATTTAGTAGGAGAAACTTAGCGTACTGAAAATTTATTTAATTTTCTTAGTTACCATTTGTGGATCTCTTGAAGAAGCTTGTGGGTGCTAGGTAAGCACAACTATTTTATTCAGTGATTTTTTTTTTTAATTTTTTTTTTTCCTTTCTTCTTCTCCCTTTCAGTCTTTGGGAAAATTTTTAGTTTTAATTATTTTGGTCTTCAATAACTAAAAATCTGGGCTGGAGAAAGCCTTTTCCTATAATCCATCCTTTTTTTTCTCTAGTAATTAAGTGTGGCAATTAATAATGAACGTGCCCTGAAATCTCTAATTAACCGTTCCTCTCTCCCAAATCACACCTCACTTAGCAAGAAATTTTAAGTGGATAAAAAGCAGTGGAGAAAATCCTTTTAAGAACAAAAAGATTTGGGACCTTTTTTACATAGAATAAAATATTTAAGGCAAACATTTAAAATATCTTTCACAGATTTCCTGTGAAGACCATCTGGCAGGAATAGGTGTCAGTGAAGATTTGAGATTAAATAACAATATAAACCACAATATCCTAGAGAAAGAGGGGTATCTTTTTTTTTTTAATAGGGGAAAAAAATCAACACACCTGATAATGAGAGAGAACCTTTCTGTTCATTGGTTGTCATTAGAAAGACAAACACAAGATAAACTTCAATTACTGAATGAGCACAAACATGGCTTGGCGTACTTCTGCTGTGATGGTGTATCTTAACTTGTTTCTATCTGCTGCCTCCTGTGGCTTATGAGAAGTCAATGGTAGAGACACTGTCTGCCAATTATATTCTATATGTGCAAGTGCTTTCCAAGATAAATTTAATTACCCTTTCTTTAACATTGTTGTGAGCTGAGACCTGAAAACTGTTAGAAGGTCTTATACCAAGTCGTAAGTTTTCAGTGTTGCATATATGGGTGGTCATGATGAATATCTGAATGCACAGTTTTCAAGAGGTTAACAGAATTTGTAACATATGGAAGCTTTATCTACCAGCTTCAAACTTACGCTCCTTGGTAAATAATAGATTGACTAAAAGTGCATTTTCTTTTAGATCACTTGAGTGTGTTCCTGCATAGGCTGTGGCGAGCCAGGCTCTATTGCACCAAGAATTAATTTGGACAGTAAGGAAAATCTGTACAGTGTACTGCCAGGATAAGGGTTTCAGATGAAAGTGTGTATTCCATAACTTGTACAATAGGGAAATACCCATGACAAGACTTTCTTTTATAAAAAACAATTTTAATTTTTTTTCTTATTCTTGTGTTCTAGAAAACATAGTCATGATACGACTCATTAAGCAAACAAAAGAGATTTAATGGAGATGACTTTCCATTTACTTAACTCGGTAGGAAAATAATAGCTAAAAATTGAGCCTTCTGATCTTTGACTTATAAATGCTGTCATTCACACCTGGTCATCTAAGAATTCAGAACAACTCCAGTAAACTAGGACTTACTAACTGAAATTTCTGAGGCATTTGTTTTCAAAGGGATTTATCTTTCCTTTTTTTTTCCCCTCTCTCCTCCCTTTGAAAAAAAGAGGAACAAGGGATAGGATACAATATAAGTCATTCCATGAGGCAGATAATGGCTGAGGTATAAAATGTCAATTATTCATGAAAAATAAATGTCTACAATTAGTTTTGAATCCTACATTTGGGTCTATCTGTGAACACAGTGAAGCACTAGTAACAGTTTTAACTCAGGTCCAATGTTCTGGGAAGTTTCTAATTAGGGCCATAGCACAAAAACCACACCAGAAAGTGCATTGATTTGTTGAGGTTTCACATTTAGCACTGAGATCTTCATGACTTTGTTATTTTTAACAACAAAAAAGGAAATGGGCTATGAGGAGAACTCATGGAAAAATATGCTCCCTTATTGAATTTAGGTAAGGTGTATTTAGAAAGAGAAGCACTTCAGAAGACATATTAAGTGATACCTGGATAGGTCTTTTTCAGACTTCTCCCAGCTTCAGAGAAGGCTTTTCAAGGAATGATGTCAAATTTTATTTTAGTCATTTTACATATTTATATCAAAATTTGGATTTTTCAAAGAATATCACTTTGCTATTAGAAATTTAATTTTAGTCCTTTTCACTTAATTTTTCCCATGTCATGTAAAGATAGAGTAATGCAATTTTTCTATTTACTTGGTGTACAATCGAGGATTTTCTGGGTTTCTTGTTTTTCTGGCAATGGTAGTACTTGTAAAGCTGACGTGCTTGCTGAGGTAGCTGATGGAGAGTTGCATAATTTTTTAACTATTCCTTGATGAAAGCTGTGTAAGTGCAGAAAACATGCCTTTACATTTGATGACTGAATCTTGAAGATGGGATGTTTCTGTTTAGCTGAATGTCAGCACGTGCAGGCTATCCCACAGAAGGTCTATCAGCAAGGTGTTATTTGAGCCGAGAACCATGCCTGCCATTAGTGGGCATGTGTGCATGTACTTACACTCAACCTACACTCCCTGGTAAGATTCAGATTGACTAAAAGTGCATTTTCTTTTAGATCACTTGAGTGCGTTCCTGAACAGGCTGTGGCGAGCCAGGCTCTATTGTACCAAGAATTAATTTGCACAGGTAAGGAAAATCTGGGGCTTCTTGGAGCAAGGGGAGGTTTTCTGAGTTTTATTTTTGTTGGGATGAAATGCTTCGTTTATTTTGTGTATGCTGTCCAGATGGCAACAACCACTCTTTTTGAGACTGGGGGAGAACAACCTGTTCTTTGGTGTTACAAAGGAGACAGGGTTTAACTGGATTAAAATTACTGGGGTAAGGGGGGAGAAGGTCCTTCTGTTTGTGACTTATCAGAAACCAGCTTACTTCTCCTTCCCTAATTGAGAAAAGATTTGCTGGTTATTGCCTTTGTACACGAAATCTGAGTGGTCAGCTTTGTTTCTGTTAGGAGTAAGGGAAACTTTGGATAGATTTGCAACATACAAAGCTTAAATATGTTGGCTTAAATTTCCAGATTACTTCTAACCAAAATAAAACCCAAACAAACTTTGAAAACTTATGGCTAAAATTTAATACATTAAAAAAAATTTACATCATGGTTCTGTAGAGACTGACTTGAAAAACTTTTCTCTCTGTAATGCTCCTATAAACATGATTCTGGTATTTGTAGTAATATAGGTGTATAGAAGGAAATAGTATTGTTCTCAGAGGACCGGAGGTAGTTTTGATGTAGTTCAAAGAATAAAGCCTAGTAAAATAAATTCTGTGTAAACAAGATTCATGTGATAAGTAGCATAACAGAAACTAAATTCTGTTTTAAAAACAGTATCTAGGAACCTGGCAGATGACTATGGAGGGTTCGTCTGCATATTAATGAACTATATAGGACGATACAGAGAGGTGATTGTGTGAGGGACTAATAACACAGGCAGACTTAGTGAAGTGAATAGAAATGGTAGTTAACTTTTACAAGAAAAGAAGATACTTCTGCTGAGGGTACGAAGGAGGTTATCAGCTCTAGATACACCCTCTCCAGAAGCATGTTAATTTATTCATTTGAAAACCAAATGTAAAGCAGTTCAGTAGCCTCCCTGAGCTCAGATCACACACTGATTAAGAAACACCTGCATCTAACTGACCTAGTAATTCACGTCTTTTAAGCTAAATGTTTGGGTTTCCCTTCCCAGATGGGCAGATGCTTTGAATGCTTGTTTAACCTTTCCTATTAGTATTAATAATGTGTTTTGTTCATAAAAACAAGGAGTGTCGAAAGATGCTATAGATTTGCAGAGATAGTCATGCATGTCAACTAAGTTTCACATAGCCAATTCGTTTGTGTAATTTTAGAAGTGCCTTTTAAAAAATGTTATTTTGATCAATTTATCAGTTGATATATGTGAAATGTATCAAAAGCAGTTGAGTGCATCCATTACAGCAGCTATTATCCTTTCTGTATGACTGCCTTCCTTTCAATACTAAAATTTATGTCTCCTATATGATATTTGCAGGGAAGAACTTGAAACAAAATGACCTCTAGTAAAAATATTAGGAGTATACTGGGCACAGTGTAGTTCTCACATCAGTCCAAATTAGGAAAACCTCTCTAGTTTAAAAACTGTGGATGTTCAAAGTTGAAAGCAGGATAAAAATTAGATGGAGTTAAGCTAAATAATTGAAGGTACACTTACTTATCTGGTAAGGACAATTTGCTGGATCCAGTTCAGAGCTAGTAGGATTCTTGGATTTCAAGCAGAGGCTTGAGTGCTGCCAAACCCCTTGAAAGCAGAGCTTTTGGCCACAAAGCAAGGCATATTTCATCCCCAAGTGCTCGAGTTCCGGTCTAGACTGTTACCTAATATTTCTCAATTATTGTCATCATCATCGTCTTTAATCGAATTAGAAGTCTCTGATATAGTAATAAAATAAGACACAGATTATATCTAAGGTACACTAAGCACTGCTTTAGTTCCTATTCTGCCCCCCCAAAGATTAATAACTACAGACAGATTAAATTATAAGACCACACCTTACCGTAAACTTGATAGTTGCTCTGAGCCAGCATGACTAGAAGGATGTACAGTAAGATCCTTTCTATCAACATGACTGGAGGAGCCTTCATTCTCTGGGCATGGTAGAGAGAAGAGGTTCCTGCACGTTTAAAAAGTGCAGTTCAGATGGTGTCTTGCATCCTGTTAGGTTTACCCGGGGTATATGTCTGAGCTGATTCCCTTTTCTAATTCTGTCAAGACAATGCAGAAAGGGGCGGGGAAGCAATATATCTGCAAAAATCTGATGGGTTACATGGCTGTTGTCTTTTCTGTGGTTGAAATGTGAACTGCTTGATCATTTCACATCATCTCAGAACTCCTCGGCAATTCAAGGCAAAACATCTTTCACCCTTCTCTGGCTCTCTGTACAGTGTAACAAACATAGCTGCAAATTTTTTTTGGAAGACGCTCCTGCAATTGAGGTTTTGATTTTTTACAAGCAGCGATATAGCAGAGAGAAGGGATACACAACTGTATTTTAAACTTTTTCAGTCCTTGTGTATTATATTAATTCAACATTAACAAATTTAGAAGCTGAACAAATTCACTATTCACAAGCTGGTAGATGTCAGAAACACATATCTGAATAGTCATAATTTGCATTACATTAATTTACAGTAATCTGCACTATAAGACATGATTGCTTCTACTATTTAGTCTTAGCACCCTCATGGCATAAGGCCAAGTCATTTGGGTTTAGATTTTGTGGGTTCTTTTTCAGCATGTTCTCGACACCTTTTTCCCCTAAATATTTCTAAAATGCTGAACCTTCCCAAAAAATTCTGTCAATGCAGAGTTTCTTCATAAAGTTAGAACCAAACTAAGGTTAAACAGGAACTTTGTATATAGCAGTTATCACTTCTGCTTATAATGCAAATACAACCACCACAAATAGAAACCAGGGAAGAAATTAACGCAGTTATGAAATCCTGCATTAAACCATGCCCCATGTGAAAATGGGGAGGTCTAGCCTGGATGATAAGAAGCATTTTTTTACCAAGAGAGTAGTCAAACGCTGCAACAGGCTTCCTAGAGAGGTGGCCGATGCCCCAAGCCTGTCAGTGTGCATTGGGACAATGGCCTTAACAACATGCTCTAACTTGTGGTCGGCAGTTTGACTAGGTGATTGGTGTAGGTGCCTTCCAACTGAACTATTCTATTATAAATATTTTATGCTTTCTAGATAAAATATATGCATATGATGCTCTAACAAAAATCTAAATTATCAGGATTTTTTCAAAGTAATATTTTGAAGAAAATAATTGAACAGCTTTCTAAAACTTTGTGGTTGGAAGTGTCCAGCTAAGTAAGTGATGATCAGGAGAATCATACTGATGTTTGTAAGAAAGTGAAATGGCCTTACAAAAATTACAATCCAGCCTAAACAGAAAATATTGATGAAAGAAAACTCCTTGAGTATAGCTGCACAGACAGTGTGCTTCCGCAAAATACTATACCGCAGATTGCATTTCTGTATAGTGAAGACATCTAGTGGCTGAATCCATAGCTAGCTTAGATGGTAAAACTGGTCATTAAGGGATGCGTTTCCTGGCAGTGGAATTTCTGCTTGTGTTAAAGTTGAGTTATCCAAAGTTTATGCTAGGAATGTAGCTAGGAATGTAATATCAGTAGTTGGTACTTAATCTCTGTATTCTTACTAGAAGAACTGTTTTGGGCTGAGTCCTTTGCTACTGACTGAACCTTTTTAATCAGACAAGGTTTTGTCTGTTCTCTATGGTGTTTTGAGATTCGCTTTCTGGGTGGATAATTTCTTGTTGGTAACTTTGTGGAAGTATTCTAAACTGTAAGACAGGTACTGTTGTACATTAGCCTTTTGGGAGAGGTGAGGTGGGTCAGAGTGGCAGGAAGGAGCCCATATTTCCTGTACCGCATATTGTATGTGGCTTGTGAGGATTCTTTACTTTGTATTTTCAATAGTAAGTATCTTGGACACTCATCTATGTTTTTGGAGCCCTTTTCTTAAAAAGGCTCTGGCAAATGTGATTTCTACTACCACTGCTGACGCTTCGTTATTTCTCTTATCTCCTTTCTGCTTAAGAGTGGGGTTGTGGGTTTTTTGGCAGGGTTTTTTTGAGAATCTGCTGGAAGATGGCAAAGAATCTGAATTTTTTTGTGTTTTCTTGTTAAGACTTTATTACCTCCTTGAGACATTCCTGGGAGCTTTTTTATTTTTGTGATATTATTAAGTTATAAATGAGATCTTTTAGATCTCCAAATGGTAACTATATTCTAATTTTTTGAGAAAATCAGTCTGTGAATTTGAGAGACTAAAATATTTTCGTTTTGCTTTGAAAACATGTTTCAGAGGATAGTAAATACTAAGTAAATATAAAATAACTATTTACCAAAAAAAAAGAATGAAAGTCCTAATCTAAAACTGCATAACTAGGAGAGGGAGAAGGATATGCATTTAATTCAAGATTGTAGGTGCTTTGAAGATGGCAGAAAAAGATGTCACTAGATGGCACTGATTGACACTATCTGCAGTAACTCATTACTTCTTTGCTATATGCAAATCAGTCCTCAGTTGAATCCTAAGATACCAAGTATTTAAAGAACTACAAAAATTCAATGCAATTCAAACACAATGATTAGCACAGTTCTGTGTGCGTTGGATACTATTTTCAGGAAAAGGCTCAAAATGTAGAGTAAAATTCTGATAGTCTTGAACACCTGAGGATTTTTATTAATAGAAACTTTCTTCACTTGATTCAGTCTACTTTGTCACGTCTGCTGCTTCTTTACTGAATGCAAGTGGAAAAAAGTAATGTTCCTTCTGTTCCACCTCAGTTTTTCTTCTGACAAGACAAGGTTGTGTTTTGGGCTTGCATTTTCCCTGTTTGCAGGTGGTTAGGCATTGGCCTCCTACCACATAAAGAGATATGGCATTTAGATAGAGGGCTCCAGTAAGTCTGCTGAAAATTACCTTCATTACACTACATGAAGAAGCTTTAGTATCTTCAAGGAACAACAATAATTTAGAGTCTCCCATCCAGCTCCTTGCTTGTCATTAGTGATCACGCAGCTTGCAGTAGTGTGTGCTGCCGCATGAGCTATGGCTGGTCCCTGCAGCCTGTTCTCATGTCTTACTACTGTAGCTCCCTGTTAAAGGAGGGATCAGTTACTTAATTTCTGTGCAAGTTCTTTTCTTTTTCCACAATATGAGATACTCTGCCTCTCTGTGCTTTTTGCTAAGCAATTTCAGTTTAATGAGATGAGCTGAGCTTTGTTAAATGAACAAACACATCTTGCACCAGGTTCTAAAGCGCAGACAGAGCATGGGCCTGGACACTCTCAATGGGTGTCAGTTCATTCAATATAGAGTTGGTTAAGAATCTACTCAGGGTTTTGCTATATATAAAACACTGTAAGCATGGGTATTCTAGTTACTGGATTCATCTTATGGTAATGACAGGCTTCAGAAATAAGGGGAGGGAGGAAGCAATTTGAAGCTAATTACAAAAGAATTAAGGTAAGGAGATCTCATTTACTGCAGTGAAATCTAATACTGAATTTGGGAGCTACTCTGTACACTGAAGGACAGATTAAAAAAAAAAAAACAAAACAACAAAAAAACGAAAAAAACCAAACACTCGAGGCAAACCAATATACAAAAATCCCCCAAGAACCTCTAAAGCTCCAAATTATTTTTCCTCCAGCTTTGAACAGAACTGGTGAATGATACCCTCTTTCCACAGCATTGCTGTAAGCTACTCTATTGGTCAGGAGAAGACAGATTTCCTTATTTTCCTCAGGGACACAATAGTTCTTACTGAACAGAAGGATGAAATCGCAGGAAAAAGTAAAAGTATCCACTAAAAGACAGTAGTAACTTCCTCATGAATGTCTTCATGGAGCACATATGATATGAGAGTACTGGTCACTTCACTGCACTTAAGTAGTCCTCTGCCTTTTATTTCCCCTTCCTGTGCACTGCTAGACAGGAGAAGACATAGAGAGAGCTAAGTACTTAGATACATCTAAAACATGAATAAATTTAAATTGCTTGTGCTTGTTTGGCTCAGCTGAACATGAGCTTTGCATACCAACTGAAACCAGTAATCTTCCTCCTGTGCTCCTCCAGGTCTAGCAGAAATATTCTAGCAAAATAGATGTTCTTTTGCAAGACTAAATCTTCAAATGTTTCTGGCTTCTGAAACCTAAAGTGGGCATGGAGTTGGGACACTCAAAAGCTAAACTCAAAGGGACTGAAATAGCTATTCAGCAATTGTTTATCATTTCTATCTTACACTTAATTTTCTATTTTATAGAATATAACTGTATTAAGTATACTTAATATATTTAGCTTCAGGGGCAACACTGGTCTTGAGGCTGCCCTCTATCAAGCCTAAGTGACAGTTGCAGTAGCTCTCTGTATCCTATCGGAGCCTGCACCTTATGCTTTTACTTGTGAGATGTGCTATCTGCTTTTGAATATGAGAGAGGTGGCTTCTACCACCAGAAGACCCACAAATTCCAAATGCCTTGTAGAAAGAAAAGTGGTGGGATGGGCAAAAAAAAAAATCCTTACCTGACTTAAGCAGAACTGCCACAGATTGTCTATCCTCCAGTCTCTGCTGTCCAGCCTATGTAAATGACAAATGTCAAACCTAATTATCAGTATAAATGTGGCCTAAAAGCAGTCACGTATACTTCATCCTACTGCATCTTGGATATGGGTTAAACAGCATGATTCACTTAGGAAGTGAAATCTCATCGTGAGAATTTAGCATGGCCTAATTACTAAACTTTAAATATATACTTCACCTGATTCTGCATCAGCTTCCACACAAATCCTTACTGATACATTGATTTTGCAAGTATACAGATGCTGTTTCAAAGAGGAATTGTCCACACAAGAAAACTTTACAAAAGGGTATGTTTATTTCTATTCTGCTTTTCCATTTGGTATAAAGGCAACAAAAAAGCAACTTGATCTTAATGTGTTGTGACCTGAAAATGACTGAAAATGAGAAAGTAATGATTAATAAATTTGTGAGTCAAGAGGTTGCACGAGTTTATCACTGATCCACCATGACATGTCACACCAGATAAGAATTCAGGAAAAGGAACATGTAAACAGTGAAACCTACACTTGATAATTTTCATGGGCTGATGTTATATGCTCAATTTTCATGAAGCCCCTAAGGGAGACAGAGGTCAAACTGTGACCTTTTTGCAGATAGTTTGGAAAGAACTGCTTCTTACACATTGCAGAAGCCCTTCCTGAAAAGACCTGAAGCAATAGGCAGCTGCAAGATCCTATACCTACAAATCGTTCACTGCAATGTCAAAATGCATAACAGTTATTTTACTTCGTGTTTGCTTGCAACAGAAGGCATAATTAACAAATTTCTGTCACCATGAAGAAAGCCACATACTTGGCAGGAAACAGAGGTTCTGTATAACCAGTTCTGAAACAGACTTCAGTGTGACTGTACAGATATGTCAATAAACTGCTTCAACATATAGTTTAATATTACCTTAAGCTAGAACAGCAGCATGTACATTGTTTAATTTTTCCTGTCACCACCCATTGCTACTATCTTACACTACCATTATATGTGAACTACCACATGTTCTTTATCTGCTTTCTTGGCAAAATAAGAGCTCATGCATAAATTCTATGAAAAAGGTATTCCTTTATTTTTTAAAAAAGGACCATTTTTCCATTACCAAGTGAAAACTTTACAAAGTAAAGTATTTCTCTTCCAATAATATTTTAATATAAAAACTTAAATCACTTGCTCTGGTCTTACTGTTCTAATAGGAAGTCTTGTGGCACTGCAGGATCCAGGTATTTTCGGCCTCACTCTAGTATCTAATCATAAGTTCATAACTTGTTTAAATAAAACCATTTCTGTGGCCACTTACCATCAGCAAAACATCCTTACCACCAAACCAAAAGAGACTAGCCCAAAAGAGACTAAACTCTAATAGCATTATTACAATGAGAAGCTTTGTTAAAAAAATTTATTTTGAAAGTTAGACACAACCTTAAAATTGTACAAAGACAACAAGCACTCAAATTACACAGAATTAGCAGTGAGTACAATGTGAACACAACAACAGTGGGTCTTGCCTCTCTTTATATGTAAATATAAATAGAGATTATCCTTGCCAACCTTTCAGCTTTTTTTTTTTCTTTCCTGAAAACCAGCTCATTATGCTGCAAAACCTAGCAGGGAGCATTTCACTGTTGAGTTCAACAGAATTGCTAAAAGGGGCTCTGGCTAAAAATAGTCCTATCATGAGAATATCCCATACTTTGCAGAACCAAGTTTCTCTCTCAATTGAAAAACAGCTTTCCCTTTCATTATGTCAAGTGTTTCACCTCCTCTAGGGACCTGCCAAATTACAGGCTTCAAAATGCTTAAAAATATTAGAACTTGCTCACGTTTTTTTTCAAGAACATGCAAGCTGAAACTAACATGGTGTATACATGTAAGTAGTCACAAAACAGAGAATGTTCCTGTTTGTATTTTACTCTTTAAAAGTGTTGTTCCAAGAAAAGCACTTTGGAGTAATTTTAGCTGTGAGTTGGCTAAACTAATGTAAGTACATGGTCAGAGAAGAAAATACTTTTTTTTTTTTTTATATTACATTTAGAGCTTCAAATATATTAATAAAACCACCTGGCAAAAAGTATCCCTTATAGCTTGTCCCTACATATGTACGTACAATGAAAAGTAGACATTGCTACCATCTTCCCCTTACTTCTGAGATTACTCTTTACAGGAAATACATGGAAAAATAATGCAGTATTCCTGCAGAAAAAAAGGAAAACCCCATGGAGACTGTTACACAACTTAACCACAGCCTCTGTTCTAGGAATTAGTTATTACCAGAAAACTTCTGCTGTAAATCTTCCCTAAGATCAATAGCAATTAAACCAAGGTTATGCTTTATCCAACTATAGCCACACTGGCAAAATTATGCTCTGAACTTGAGTGTTTGCAGGACTCTCTTCCAAGACTGAGTGGAACCATTTTTACTTTTAAAGAAAATAAGTGTAACTGTTGATGATCTGGGTTATGCCCATGAATATAAACTTACTTATTCATTATTCTTTCTAGATTACATGGAAGTACTTTATTTTTCATTGTTTTACTCCATTATGAGCGTTTGTTGCAATGGATCAGTATCTTGATTTTCAAAAAGCTTGAAAAATGNCTTTTTTTTTTTCTTTCCTGAAAACCAGCTCATTATGCTGCAAAACCTAGCAGGGAGCATTTCACTGTTGAGTTCAACAGAATTGCTAAAAGGGGCTCTGGCTAAAAATAGTCCTATCATGAGAATATCCCATACTTTGCAGAACCAAGTTTCTCTCTCAATTGAAAAACAGCTTTCCCTTTCATTATGTCAAGTGTTTCACCTCCTCTAGGGACCTGCCAAATTACAGGCTTCAAAATGCTTAAAAATATTAGAACTTGCTCACGTTTTTTTTCAAGAACATGCAAGCTGAAACTAACATGGTGTATACATGTAAGTAGTCACAAAACAGAGAATGTTCCTGTTTGTATTTTACTCTTTAAAAGTGTTGTTCCAAGAAAAGCACTTTGGAGTAATTTTAGCTGTGAGTTGGCTAAACTAATGTAAGTACATGGTCAGAGAAGNGGGTTTTTTTTAACAAAAATATCCTATTATTAAGACACCAGTGTCCTACAAACTGCTGTGCATTGGAATTAAGTCAGTTCCATTCAAAATCCTGATGACTAATTTTTGCTTCCAAATTGTTATAAGCTGGTAGCCTATGACTACACTGATAAGGTTCCTCACCAGGCTCGTACCCTCTGCAGTAATTCTGCATAAAAAATAAATCGGTACTAGAATAATTACAGAAAATAGTTACAGAATTGTATTAATTCTGTAAATTGAGGCTCTGTACACAGACTGCTTTATAAGTAGAGTAAGCTTTTGAGAAACTAAGTGTTCTACTATTGCTTTGCCTTGTTGAGAATGACTGGTTTTCTTTTTTTAACAAAAGCTGTTGGTGTTGCTAACTTATTTTTATGTAAAACCGTATAAGTGAAAGTAACTTGATTATTTTTCAGTTGTGCAAGAGCCTACTTAAGGCTACCATTAAGCTTTTCAAAATGTCTGTCAGTTTGCCAGTCAAGGGAAAAACATACAGCATTGAATCCTATATAAAATGGTTATGGGGTGCAGCCTGTGAAATCCCATGTTAGCAACAACTGAGCTAACTAGCCCAAATTCATACCTCTCAATCATACCATCTTCTTTAGATGCTTTTGTTTTATGGAAGCCTGTTTTCTCAGTACTCCATTGTTTTCTGTTTGCTTCAATTCTAAGATAGCATTCATAAGGTAAAAAAAAATTAAAAAATTAAAGCAAGGATGTTGTTTCACTGTAATAAAACAGCAGCTGTAAAAGAACACTTCCAATTATTGTCAGGACAGAAAAGGCTATTGGCAGTGTACCTTTCACTTGGCTTATGAAGATTTATAAAACAGTTCTAGCCGAAGGCAGTTCATGATCTTAAGCTAAACCCAAGCTTGTGCAATAGCAAACGATATTTTGGAAGGCATATTTTGATATCTACGATTAGAGAAAAAAATTACTACTGTTATTTCAGTCTGAAGTCCTAAACCAGCAACCAGTACCATTGACAGGATTGCTATGACTGCATGCAGTCCTGCTAGCTTCAACAGGGACCAAAGGTGCAGCAGTGTACTGAGTACCCGTGTACCCGTACACATGGATAGGCAGCCTCCTGTTCCTCAGTTTTGTCCACTTACTCAAACAGGTCTCATAGCAGAAGGCTACAAGACATGGTTATAATGTAATACAAGTGCATTCTGTAGAAGCTAATTGCAGAAAAAACAGTTGTTACTAAGTATGTAAGTCCCTCTCAATCCAGCAAAAGAGACTGCTCTAGAAATAGCTAGGGAAATAGCTACAGAAACAAAATAAGCAGGTTATTTTGTCTCTTTTTAGCAATTACTTAGTATTGCTGAAAATATCTGGAATAAAAGAAATGCTGAGAAAGAGATACTGTGAAACTCTACTGGGGAAAGGAAGCTGAACAGAACAACTGGCTCCACCTGAGGGAGTTAAAGCATGCTTACATCATTATATCCACCATGTGAAGGATTTCTGTGCTGCTAGAAGATGCCTGGCACCTCCCTGAACCCAGAGCATCCCAAGGAAATCTAGAGCAGGCAGAAGTTGGTCGTATTCCAGCACTTTGCACAATGCTCCCTCATTCCATTCAAAAACTTTATAGAGCACTTACATCGAGTGGACTATTTGGCATAATAATTTGCAATAGCTCAGTAATCGTTTACTAGATTTTGGAGAGACTAACATTATCGAAATTCTTCAATTTCCCATTTTACTTTTTGCCAATAGATGAGGCCTTGGCACAGAGCAAGAAATACAGCCCAGGTCTGTAATTCCAGTTTAGCTTCAAAGCATATACGCTTTCCTACTTGCGCCTACAGGTATTGAATGGCCTTTGCAGTAACTGTTTTGAAAACTATTTTAATCACTTTACCTCCTTTGACTAAAAGGCAGAGGACAAGGCCAGAGATGTAGAGGACCTTCAGGGAAAGATGGAAGAGCCTCTTCTTCTGTGCACTGTAAAAAAGCTTTCTCAACTCCACAATTTAGTGCCTCCCCCACCCCCAATTTAGATTTAGCATCCTTTGTCCTGCTAGCAAGAAAAAGGCAGTAATCCTCTCTACTAAGATCTTGGTCCAGTATAAGTTCCACTTGCCAGCAGCTGCACTGGAAAACACACTCAGTTACTGGTTTGTTTACTCAACTTTCAAAGATTGGCACTGAAACTGGAGGGGACATATTAAACTGAGACAATGAAACAGTGGTTTTAAAAAAGCGGGCATGGTAAACCTGCAGAACTCCTAGCTTTATGAGAATAGTGGAGTTCAGAGGTCAATACAAGAGACCAGCTATTTAAGCTAGATAATGAATACATCCACAGTTGCACCGAATAGGATAAGAGAGTATTCTAGAAGAAAAATGCTTCCCCTTTTAGAACGTAAACCAAACTTGAATACAAATTTGCAATAATCCTCTCCCAACAGAGCAGTTATATTTCAACTAACCATGCTACAGCTTCTTGCATTTCAAATGTGCAGCAATTCTTCTTGGTGACCCATGGACAGGATACTGGACAAAGCAATCCACTGACATGATTAACAATCCCTATCGCATCATCTTCCTCGTATATTCAGATGCACAGTTTAGGTAAGTGAGGTCCTCCATCCAAGTGCCTTTTTCTTAGCGTCAGTTACAGCTGGACTGAAGGTGTATGCCAGGTATGTTCCCTACATTCATCATGAGTTCTACATCAATGTAGCTCTGACGTCTACAGCAGGGTTAGCAATAGTCTGTGGCATACCACTAAGTTCACAAATAGATTGTCATTTCTACAATAATACAAAATAGCTTGCAAAAACCAATATGTAACACTGTATATATGCATGAATATAAAAATAAACCACACCATCAATATGTAAAACTTCACAACGATGATGAAAACAGTTTTCTTCTCAACGGTCTTCAGTATTGATGAGCTGGTTCTCATTGTCATACCCATCAGGCAGGTATGCTTTCCTTAGCTGGTCTGACTTAGGTATCGAACTGCCATTCTTGACGTAGCGGGACAGGAAGGCTCGCACAGAAGGATGATCAGCCTTCTCAAGTGGAATATTAGCTTCCAGGCACATTTTCACAAAGTCCTGGATGACACTGGTTTTCTCTGTCTGGGCAGTACTGTTGCACTGAAGGGAGGCAGTCAGAGTCCTTTGCTTCTTCCTGACATTCTGTTCTTCAAACTCTGCCTTTCGCTTTGTGTGTGTTTTAGACTTGAGGTGGTCATTGATGGCAGACTTGCGAACGTGATTCAGAACCACATTGCAGGAAGTACAGAAGAGTTTTCCTCCATCTTCATGCAGCTCACTGCCAAACTCAGTTACGCGATCCTGAGGAGTCACATACAAAGCAGTCTTTGAGCGGTTACGTGATGGAGCGGACTTCACTCCAAATCGTTCCATTGTGGCCTTCAACAAACTTTACCTGAAAGCTGAAAAAAAAAGAAAATTGCTGTTAAAGTGTGCTAATGATTTCAACCAAATCGTTCTGGGTGCAGTCTATTCAATATTCAATATAGCACCAATTGACATATAAAAGATAATTACATGTCAGATACATGTGTGAAACTTATTGAAAGGTTCTTCATCTTGAAGTCCAAAGAGACAGAAGTTCCTCACGGGTCAGAGTAAAATACTTTTTAGTTTCTACAACTACAAAGCTCCATGAAACCCTTGAAAGTCAATCTGTTTGCCACTGAAAGTCAAATAGAAAGGTTGTTTGCTTTTTCTTGAAGACAATTTTTATCCTTTACCCTTTAGTGTAAAGGGTGCTTTCTTAATATTTTCAACATATTTGACAGTTTCTTAGTTATGTTGAGTCAGTATTTTTCTGTTTACTTCCTGAAAATGTGTATTAGTTCTGTTGGCAAAAACTTAGGTGTCCAAATACCATGAAAGAAGGCCATTACTGTCACTTACAAAAGCCAGTAAAAAAACCCAACAAACAAACCAAAAAGAAACAAACCTGAACTTTTTCAGCACTCATTTGGGAACACCCCTCACTTGTCCCAGCTCAAACCATAACTACTAGATTGAACCTCAAGTCAAAAGCAAAGCTTTTTGCCATTGCAACTAGAGACTGGTAAAACAGCTTAATGTGAAGAGAAACTTACATACATTTCAATTCAAAGTAAGAACCTGTATTTTCAAAGATGACAACTTCTCTGAGGAAGGTAACTGATAACCAAGAGAGTTGGAGACTTTCTACCATCGCTCTAAATTTCATTATGTTACCAAAGAAGGCAATGACCTAGTCAAGTGTACTAAAATCAAACAAGAACTGTTTTTTTGTTGTTGTTGAGAAATAGAGTAGCTGGTGTAAATCTCAGCCAAGATAATTTAAGTCCTTTTTAAAGTAAAGTTGAAGTCAAGAAACAGTTCTGTTCAGGTTTGAGGTTTTCTGAGCAAAATGATCATTCATTACATTAACTACCCAATTCCTTATAAAAAAATAGGGCAACAGGTGTTTCTTAAAAACATATATTTTGGCAAATACTTTGAGGAACTATAATAGGCTGCCTGGGCATTTATGGGTATAAATGACTTTGAAGAATTTTTGTATTGCCTGTGCTTATAAGGCAGACCAGGAGATCGAAATACCTCTAGATGTATTATTCTCTGTAATTATTTATTGTTACACAGAGTTTGCTGTTGCAACATTTTAAAAGATCTGCCTTTAAAAGCCTAGAATTCCCCAACAACCTGTAAGTTGAGCTTGTCCAGCTCTAAGGACTGAATGGAGTTTCTGCTGTCCAGAATGCTGTTTGCTTGCTCTGGAAATAGAGCAAAGGAACAGAGAATTCTGTCTTTCAGAATTGCCTTTTTTCTTAAACCACTGCCACGCTGAGACATGACAACCTCTTGAAAAAAAGGAGACCAAGATCTTGCTATTAGCTACTTTCCTAGCTATTTTTTTGCACTGTCTGCTACTTTACAGACCTGTAAGTCTTGACTGACACTGTACCACACTACAGACTAAGATAAACAATCTTTTTTCAGCATCAATGGAACGTTTTTCATTCTTTCTGTTGTTTTATACAATTTATCCCCACGAGTTTCCTAAGTAACTGTTTTCTGAAATCAAGCAGAAAAAAAGTCTTAATCTAACATAAACTTGTTGCTTAGGCTCCTGAAACGTCAAAACAAATCCCTTACCCAACTAGGTGTTTGCACTTACGCTTTATCAAAATCTGTAGCAATTCTGTGAGCAGTACAAGTACTGCAACACAGGATTTTTGGTGGGGTTTTTTTGTCTCAAGTTTTGGCATGGCTTCTTTGATGCCTGCTAAAGCCTGAACTACTTCTGGGTTCCCAAGCGCAGGGGAAAGTGTGGGTGCAGACAAGGCGCCCGGGACAGACACCCCATCTACCCTCTGTTACGCCTTCAAATGCGGCAAGCTTTTCCGCAGCGGTGGGAGCCCTGGGGGAGGCGGATGAGCCCCGGCTAAAGGGTGTCACCGGGGATCGAACCGCTGCGTGTGCACGGGAGGGACCTCTTGGCGAGGTGAGGAGGGAAGCAAGCCCGGATTGCCAGCCGCCAGGCAGGTTTCGCTGTTCCCCTCGCTGTGACCGGCAGCCAGAATTCGATGCGTTTATCCCCCGGGGTTTGGTCACCGGATTGACGGCGCCATTTAACCCGTGAGGGCCTCTGAGGAGTGGCGGGCTCCG
>VZTQ01000709.1:0-10701 GCA_013400755.1 Pelecanoides urinatrix | reverse complement strand
TCATTATCTCAACCCTTCGGGCCTCAGCGCGGCCCCATCGGCGGAACTTTTCATTTAATATACATTTCTATCCTCTTATTATTTTGGAAAAATATTTGCGATTCTTTTCCTTCCAAGGAGTGTGATACTCTAGTAATGGATATCTTTGTTAAATTCATGAATTGAGTCAGAAGTTGGATGAGCATTTATGACAATGATGTTCACAATGTACCACTGGATTTCTTTTTCTTCATATGCATGTTAAACATTAACAATGCTTTGCAATGGTTTTTTGCATGCTTAATGTAGAAAATGAGCAGCTTGAGACCACTTTTAGCACACAAGCTATATTCATCCTGTCTAGTACAGAAAAATGCAAATTGATCTCTGCCAGAAAATTGCATTACACTCAGGTGGTGTGGGGAGGAAGGATTTCTCTGCAGAGAAGAACACAATGTTATCTATAACTAGCCTCATTCAGTCATGTATGCCAGAAGACAACTGAAGTTTCTGTTGAAGAGTTCTTAGCAGCTGAAGAAGTTGACAGGAATGTGCTGACTATACTCAAGCTAGATTAGGTTGTGTATTTGCCCTCCTCAATACCAAACTTGCTCACTTTTGGAGGCTTATGACACCTCTTGGTGGAAAAGCATGCCTACTCTGAGCACTTAGTCTCTACCAGTATCCTTTCCTGCAGCAAGGGGCTCTGCAACATTAAAGCACATGTCTTAAACACATATTTTTAGTCAATTTTGTACAGTTACTCAGATAACATTCTTATACATGTCATAGGAAGCTGTAAATACATATATAAAAGATGCAAACTATAAATCATATTATGGATGAAAACAGGAGTGAGTACTTTGAAGAAGCTGATGTAGATGAGCCAAGGTAGGAGACTACATGGAAGCAGACACTTCAATTTCACCTGAAGAATACAAGCTTTAAGAAGGGAGAAAGAAACTATGGAAGAAGATGGATTTACATGAAACAATTTGTATGTTAAACCTAGGAAAATTACTTCCAAAGTTACTTCCTTATGTCATGTATAGAAGAAGCAGATGACATCCTATTCTGTGAAATTGACAGAAATTGAGGATGTGATGAACAAGGACTGCAAAAAACCCCCTAACGAATAAACTTGCTAATTCATCTAGAATGTGGAAAGGGGAATGCAAGAAAAAGTTTACTTGTCTCATTTAGGCTTTTTCATGTCTATGTGGTTGTGAGTTTGGGTCATCAGATGGGGAGGAATAAAAAGCAGCAGTAAGATCTTGCCCATGAAAAGGCAGAACCAACAAATCATGCTGATGCACAGAAGTCAAAGGGAGTCCTGTGTCCAGTTCTGGGCTCCCCAGTACAAGAGAGACCTGGACGTACTGGAGAGAGTCCAATAAAGGGCCACGAAGATGATTAAGGGACTGGAGCATCTCTCCTAGGAGGAAAGGCTGAGAGAGCTGGGACTGTTTAGCCTAGAGAAGAGAAGGCTCAGGGGGGATCTCATCAATGTATATAAATACCTGAAGGGACGGTACAAAGAAGACAGAGCCAGGCTCTTTTCAGTGGTGCCTGATGACAGGACGAGAGGCAATGGGCACAAACGGAAACACAGGAGGTTCAGTCTGAACATAAACAGGTGGCCCAGGGAGGTTGTGGAGATATTAAAAAACTGGACGTAGTCCTGGGCAACTGGGTCTACGTGGCCCTGCTTGAGCAGGGGGGGTGGATCAGATGACCTCCAGAGGTCCCTTCCAACCTCAACCATTCTTTGTGATTCTTTGATTCTGTGGAAGTTCAGGTGTGCAATTGTCCTGCCATGTCCTGCCAATATACTGCCATGCATTAATTCTTACTGTAATGGCAGGTATAGTCTAGCCAAAAAGGTAGGCTGCTTGGAACAATCCCAGAAAGGAAGAGAACAATTGTATTATTGTTCATCAGTTCTCTCAAACCATTTATCTACATCTATCTGCTGTGTGTAAGAAACCAAGTGCTAAATTATTTTCTCCTTTAATATTTTAATGTTCCTGGCACTAATCTGGAAAGTAGGATTGCTAGAGCTACCCTGACAATATATTTAAAATGTGAAGACAGGTTATTTTGAGATAACTTGCTGTACCTCAAGCAGAGGCTCAGACTTGTGATGCAGAGCCACACAAAAAAAGCAATCAAGTTGGCAAAGTCAGGAGACCTCACACCTGCCAAACCAGTTGTTCACATTGTTTTTAAATGGTTAATTAAGTTTGCATTTTAACTTGGGAAACTTGTGGTTTCTGTTAGTTTAATAGGGAAAGCCTCCTCACTGAGCCTGTTTCTAAATCAGCCTTTCAAGATAGCAACATCCCACTTGATTGTGATTACAGCTTCTTAAATATAATAAAGAATCAAAACTTCAGTGACTTAGTCTTTGAAATAAGGAGTAATGATGAGCACTCTTGATGTTATACTGGTGTTTCTCTCTCCAGAAGATTCAGAAGGCAAAAGTTGATTGAGAGCAGACTGCCATCCAACTAAACTCTGAGAAGCAGCAACTATTCAGCTGGCAGTTGCTAAATGTATTAAATCTTGCACACTAGGTTTGGAACATGGTGGATGTTAATCATATGCTTTCATAATGTTCCTCTCACAATGTTAAAAATAAACTACTGTAGATGGGAGCACTAGTTTACCTCTTGCACTAAAGTTAATGATAAAACATGCATTGATCCTAGCACAAGTTTTTCTTCCAGTTTTGTTTAAAATGAATTNAAGCAACAAGTCTTCATTGTTTAGAATTAAAGAAGCCAGCAGTATGGAATAAGAGGTACTGTAACAGACTGTACCTACTGCATCACTATATTTTGGGAAAAGTCATTGCAGCTCAAACCAGTTGGTAACTAAGAAACTTAAGATGCTGCAAAGAAATAGCTGTTTCCACTTAGCAGGCAACTANATGTTATACTGGTGTTTCTCTCTCCAGAAGATTCAGAAGGCAAAAGTTGATTGAGAGCAGACTGCCATCCAACTAAACTCTGAGAAGCAGCAACTATTCAGCTGGCAGTTGCTAAATGTATTAAATCTTGCACACTAGGTTTGGAACATGGTGGATGTTAATCATATGCTTTCATAATGTTCCTCTCACAATGTTAAAAATAAACTACTGTAGATGGGAGCACTAGTTTACCTCTTGCACTAAAGTTAATGATAAAACATGCATTGATCCTAGCACAAGTTTTTCTTCCAGTTTTGTTTAAAATGAATTAATTTTTTAACAGAATGATTTATCTGGTATTCAAGTAGCAGTGAAACAAGATTTTTAGTGAAGGCTCTGTTTGTGCATCTGGATGGTGATGGTGGGCTTTTGGTTTTAAATAGAACTTTTTACTCTAGTAGGACGCATTTGGGGGATTGAAAAGTGGATGGNGCAGGCAACTATGTTATAATTTTTGCACAAGAAAATGCATCAGGACTCAACTTAACTGGGAAAGAAAATCTGCTAGACACTTTCAGTGATGCTGAGACCAGCCAAAAAGGAAAAAATCTACAACCTTTTCTCTAGGAGCTTTAATACCATTGATTTGCGTCATTGCAACACAGAGGAACAGCGATGAAAAAATCTCTTAACTACTGGAAAGGAATGTAGATATGGAAATGAGGAGCGGTGTTCCTTTCCAGCTATATGGTTTGTCCCCACAGGAGCATGGTATAAGGACAACTTCTCTCCATTCTGGATTATGCGCTGCTACAGAAGCGCAGGGCCCTCAGTCCTCAGAACTGCATCAGTGAAGTTTTAGTGCACTGCAGAGGGGAAGAGCATGCCATGAAAGAAGTGTGCTGCCACTTTCTTTCCTTCTCTTCAACACATACATGTATCATTTTACTCCTCTGTTCCTCAGCACATGGCCATTTGTGTCTGCTGTTAAGCTACTAATCCATCTAGTAAAGCTTGTCTTTTTTTTTGCTTTTTTTCTAAGTAGGCTAGTGAAGAATTACTAGAGTTGGTGACCTTTTCTTTGGAACTAGGAATTTCTTGAGATCTTTTAATCAGGTTTTTGTTTCTTTGTTTTCCAAATAACTGGTTTACATGATAAACAATTTATCTGAAACTTGTCAAAAGGTGGTTTCTGTTGTAATTGGAGCAGTTGGTTTTCTTTGTCGAGCTCCTAGGTCAGAATTCCAGACTACAGTGGAATTGAACTCCTGCATATCAGAATGAGACTTGATGAACAGGAATTCAGTCACGGTAAAAAGAAAAGAAAAAAAGATAGAAAAAGTAACTGTGGGGGCTTTCCTTGTTTGTTTCTTAAATAAAAAAACCTTGGAAATGCTTAACAGGAGTGTGCTCATTGTACTAAAAACCTACATTTGTGATATCTTAAGTCTGTTCTTTTTCCTGATGGATGTATCTGACTGTTTGAAAGATGCTCTTGATGTGTACGAATGAAGAAGGGGGAGCAAGAAATTAATTTTAGCATTTTGTTGTGACTGATACAGTAGATTTAGTCCAGCTCTTTTACAATTATTTTACGTATCAGTTTTGAAGATGGGCAAAACTTTGTGCTCCCTTTCTATTGTTCATAAAGAGGAAGAAGCTTTATAAGAGGACCAGTAGCTCAAAATGGAAGAATAGAACCATAGAATATCTCAAGTTGGAAGGGACCCATAAGGATCATCAAGTCCAACTCCCTGCTCCTCGCAGGACTACCTAAAACTAAACCATATGACTAAGAGCATCATCCAGACACTCCTTGAACTCTGACAGGCTTGGGGCCGTGCCCACTTCCCTGGGGAGCCTGTTCCAGTGACTGACCACCCTCTCAGTGAAGAACCTTTGTCTAATGTCCAATCTGAACTTCCCCTGACACAGCTTCATTCCATTTCCTCATGTCCTATCTCTGGTCGCCAGAGAGAGGAGGTCAGCACCTCCCCCTCCGCTGCCCCCCTTGAGGAAGTTGTAGACTGCGATAGGTGTTAGGGTTTTGAAATGCTGGTTAAACAGAGCCCTTGCAATAGCAAAAAGAGGATTCTTGGTTTGTTAAACAGAGAAAAGAAGACCCTGTTCTCAGAAATCCTTCTGATTTTAAACAAAGTAGCAGTATTTTTGCAGTCCTGATGCTGTAATAGCTGGTTTAATAATTGGGTGTTTATTTTCCTCTACCTTTGCTTTTTCTGATTTTTATTCTTAATTTTGATTTTTTTTTTTTAGACTTTTAAGAAAATGGAGGCTAAAAAAGTTAAAATCATCTTCCCTATTTGAAGTTGGCCTCAATTTCTCAGGCAGAACTGCTTTGTTGTTGCAGAACAGTCTCACACAGCACTTACCAGATCAGTGGGTTTCTTTTTCCCTGACTTATTAAAATGGGAGTGAATGTTTTTGTGTATCACATGTTCTGCCAGAAAATAGTGCTTCCAAGGCATATAATGTTGTTAGTCAGATGTTTAGGAATGTTCCACTCTAATAGCTTATGGATGAAGTTTACTAACTTGGTTTTTTACTAATGATTATCAAACGCTGAGGCTATCAGTTTGAGTCAGCATACTGCTCTTATACATTATCTAGACTTGCAGGTACTTTAGTTTTCAGTCCATCTGTCCAATTCTTTTTTGAATCCTGATTATTTTTGTCATTTATTGTTATTTTTCAATATTGTTATTTTTGTTAATTGTTATTATCCAAGCCTGTACTCTCATAATAATCATGCAGGAAATACTAAGAAATGAAAATATGGTGTGTATCAACGAAAGCATTTATCTAGAAGTGTTTGCTTCATGCTAACAGCTGAAATATTTTAAGCCTTACATCCTACTCTGTAATGGAACATTGCTTTGCGATTTTTTGCTCCATATGGCTCATCATGAAACATTAATATCAGTTGTTTTGAGCTGCTGTAATTGACTAAAAGTTCTCACTGTGTCTTTATAACACCCTAGTAACCAGCATATCTGAACATTTATGTAGTTTCTGCATTTTAAAGAGGATGTAGCATGGCAAAACATGTCTTTTTTTTATTTTTCCTTGTGGACTGTAGTAAGTCCTGAGTGGACTTTTCTACACTGGCATCTTTTTTCCATTCCAGAATCTTCCTTCATTTAACCAAAATCCAAGCTATGATTACCCAGCCTTTCAGTGTTGTGCAAAAGTCAGGTAATTACAGTCCTTTGGCTGCACGGTTAAGGACTTTGATACAGTTATAGCACAGCAGTTACTACACATGGAGTAGGTCCATGTGATTATTACCTCCCAATGGTGGCCACAGTAGATGTTTTTGAAGAAGGTATTAAAAAAGTAGGACATTAACTGAATATTTTGTCCATAGAGGAAATTAATGTGAAAGATAATTTGGGGTTTTTTCTTTTGTTTGTTTTGTTTAACCCTGGAACATAGTTGTTAGTATATCTTACAGTTTACACCTTTTCCTTACCCCACCCCAAAAACCCGTTCTCAAACTGTAGTCCCTCTAAGTTCTTATGAATTCAAGTCTAGGTGCTCCTTTTTGTCATTTAACTGCAGGTGCTTATTTTATTCCTACTGAATTATTAATAGGGGTGACAAGGTCTATAGGATAACTTGAATCCATCTCAGACTTCACAGAAAATATAGAAGTTCATATTCATTATAATGAGTAATACTGTATTCTGTTGCTAATTTGTTCCTTCTATAGGAAAATATGCATTTTTGTATACTCGCAGGTTTGAGCATGTCCTGTGGTAGAGCTGAACCATTATTGCTGATTCATATAATGCATTTTNTGCGCCAAGGGAGGTTTAGATTGGACATTAGGAAAAAATTCTTTACTGAAAGAGTGGTCAGGCCTTGGAACAGGCTGCCCAGGGAAGTGGTGGAGTCACCATCCCTGGAGGTATTTAAAAGACGTGTAGATGAGGTGCTTAGGGACATGGTTTAGTGGGCATGGGGGTGTTGGGTTGACTGTTGGACTCGATGACCTTAGAGGTCTTTTCCAACCTTAATGATTCTATGATTCTATGATTCTATGATTCTATGATTCATACAAAGGTTATGACTAAACAACAAAATCAAGGCATAATTGCAGGATGGGTAATCAGTGATTATAAATAACAGGAGAGCTTAGGGGTTACTTGGTATCTTTCATTTGAGTGTCTCAAAGATTCAATGTGAACATTAACTGATGAATTCACAGAGTATCCTGTGCTGTGTAGTAGTTATCCCTATGTCAGCCATACCCAGAGAGCTTAACTGACTTGCCTGAGATCATATAGTAAGCTAAAATATAAAATAAAATTTGATGCTTTATAATCAGTAGATAGCGCTGCATTTTGTACCGTGGAAAATCATAGGAGAGTTTATCAGAATAGGCACTACCTCAGGCTCCGTGCTTTAAATTTCTCTCCTCTCTTTCCTACTTTACAGTAGAGTTCAGGATTTTCTTTGGAAAGATGATTTAAATAATCCTCCAATAATTTCTCCAAGATGCATCTAGTCCAGTTGTGACTAGTAATTGTCAACATGCAACTCCACAAAAATGAAAACATTTCTCTGGTTTCAATGTAGATACAATGGCAAGCAGGAGAATAAAAGCCAGTTCACCAGGAGTTTAAGTGACAAGGTAAATTTTGAGTCTCAAAGTACAAACAAGTTTGAAGGGTGTAACTTATAAAGTAGTTCAGCTTGAAACAGTTTGACATTCAGCCACTGCGCAGAAAGAGTTTAATTCACAAACCAAAGGCCCAGTAGGCAGACCCAGCAGGAAAATAAATTTAAAATCTTCAGTGTCATATGCAACTTGTACCTGAGCACTTCAGTGTTTAATGAGAGTGAGATGGAGAAATGCTCCAGTCCCCATCCTGAAGCTGAGAAACTGAAGCACAGGAGGTCTGCAGATCAGATTCATCATAACTGGCATTTATTCACTCTAGGTTCCCACTGTAGTCAGTGGCCTGCTTTGGATCTTTCTTACCCATTTTTCTGATGGGTGTCTTGATTGCAGAGCAGACCTAGGGAAAGTAAGTGGACTCTTTCCTTAGTGTCTCAGGTAGAATGTATCAGCCCAGATCATCTCTCCTGTGGTTGCATAGTACATTTTGTCACAGAGCAGTTGTAGGCCAGTACCATAACCATTAAATCCTGCTGCCAGATATTTTATCATGTCCTTTATAATGTTCTGGAATTCCTTTAACATCTAAAAAATAAGGTACTAACACAGGATTATAACTATGTTCAATGACCTCAGAAAGTAGTAAATTCCAGTTCATAGTTCACTGTGAAAGGATTATCAAAGGTGTGTTCCCCTTGTCTCCTGCAGTCTTCAGCAGTGAATTATGGCTGCTAGTGGTGCTGTGCACAGCTGTAATTCAGGAGTGTATTGTGGGAGATGTTCATCCTGTTTTTTCTTCCTCCAGACCCTCAAAAAGACAGTAGTCTGTAATGTCCTTTACCAGGGATGTTGTATAACAGGAGTTGGAGGCAGAAGAGAGTGGGCATGCATGTGGTCTCACAAAATCCTAAATAAGTTTAATAGTAACAGACATCCTTTTATATGTGTAAATCCTGCCATATTACAGATTTTCTTAAAGAGATTCTAAAAGCCATATTACAAAAAGATGCATCCTATACTCTTTAAAATAGCCTGTTGAATGCAGATTGCCATATACAATATAGTTGAAATACTCTAGGGACAGATCTTGTTGTCATGGGTACTCAAAAAATGTATACCAAGCATAAAACACAGCTCTAGGTCTCTGGGCCAAACTCAACTGACATTAGACTTTCGGTTTTAGTAATGTGATCTGTCACATGAACACCATTTGATTGCATTTAATGGATATCTCTTCGTTAGTAAGAAATTATATGTATTTATGTCACTACAGGTTTATCAACCAAGGTTAACGATTTGGGTTAGCCAGAAACTCTTTCCAACCAGCCCAGGGAATGGGGAATTTCCAAAGGTAAAGTTATTTATGTAATTTCTTTCATCTAACAAACAGTTTATTAAGATGAAAGTTTTCTCTAAAAAAAAACCCACTGTGAAAGTTCATTAGATTTTATTTTATAACTGCTTCAAGAGAGTAGCCAGCTCTCATGATTTCATCACGAGTTTCATGATATTATGTTTTTTCTTAAAGCCTTGACAGTTAAGTGAGGATTTCAGCTTTCATTTTAAAATTATGTTTTTAGCCTTCAGGCTTGCAGAAAACATGGACTCTTTCTGGCTTACATACCAAAAAGAAAACATACTAATTTTCAAAAGCTCATGTTTCTTAAGCCTGTCTCATGATTTTAAACAGCTTGACATCTGAGTTTCGAATGCTTGTTTTTAGTAATTTTCACATAGCAATATAGAGGGAAAAGTCAATGATAATGCAGGAGGAGGGAAGGGGTGATTTGTTCTTTATTTTCTTTTTCTTCTGTTAAGTTTTTTGTTTCTGCTTGAGTAGCAAGCATACAAAGATGGCAGTCTTCATTTGAGTTTGACAAGGAGTAAGTACCCTGTTAACATAAATGCAGAAGATGTGGCATATCAGACAAAATTGATAAGGTTTTGTTCTGTTACCATAAGTGGTTTCATAAACCCCAAATTGGACATGAAATTTGAATAGGAAAATAAAACCGTTACTCAGAACCACAGAACATGTGTGTTTTATTCTCATATTCTTGTTGATTAATGACTCAAAATCTGGCAAAAAAAATGGCAGGTAAGCAAAGGAAAGAGTACATGGAAAACTGTTTTGATTACATTTCATTTACTATCTAGACTGCAGATCCCTGTTCAAAAAAATTTGCTATTTGATCTGGATAACACTATAATTTCTGCACTTTTTCTTTATAAACAAAGTCCTAAAATTCATAGCTAGGCTACATTTGTGTGTATCAGATTTGCAGACTCGTGTGAGCATGCTTAATTTTAAATTAACATCTATGACAGTACTGTCATTCTTGACATTTAAAATATTTCACAAGTTCAGCTAAATAGGCTGATAGCAATGCTAGATTAAGATGAATGTGCTATATATGGTCACACTTATATTAAATGCATTTCCTAATCAGCTGTGTGTTAACTAGTTGATATTTATTCATGCTTTTTAAGTTAGCAGATTTTCCTGAGTTGTCATTCATCATTATACACAGTTGCTCCTGAAACATATATTCCTATAAATTTGTGAACTGTGCAGCATAGTTAGTAACAATGCTGCATTATATCAGATTTATGAATAGCCACATTTTTAGTGTTGTACATAGCTTTGAAAAAGTATATAAAAAGGGATAATGGTTTCTGAACTAGTCAAAAAATATTACACAGTTTTCTTTAAAGTGATTGGATTCCTGCTTTTTAAATTCCATGCATTTGTTCTAGGTTTTATGTAAATTTTCAAAAGATATTTGGCATATGCTTAGGAGGACCAGTTTTTAGAACTAGCTCCAAATTTTCTTTCATAATTGAGTTTCAAAAGAAACTTGAATATTAGTTGCACGCAATCCAGCTTCCAGCTTTAAGAGAAACTGAGTGTCTGTTTTTTTCACCAAGCTTATAAAATTAATCAGGGTAAAATGCTGAAGACGACTTCAGAAAGTACTCAGTCCTTCAGTTCGATAGTTTTATCTACTCATTGTTATTCTAAACAGGTTGAACTACTGAAAGAATAAAATAAAAGAATAGATTTTTTAAAAAACTTAATTTCATATAAAAGATGCAACCAACAAGTATAAAATGATATATTTATTAAAGACAACAAATTTCCTTATTTCATTCTTCATTAATCTGCATG